>CANXYI011013199.1:0-22599 GCA_948208565.1 Hura crepitans
AACTGGCTAATTCTAGTTCTATTACTTATAGTGATAAGGTAATAGAAGAACCTATGGAAACATAAGTTCTTAGATAATCTACTAAGGTTAGGACTACTCTAGAGAGATATGGATTTCTTGTGGACTAGGATAGGGAAGTGACTATAATAAAAGATCATGAGCCCACTAGTTATGAAAATGTTCTAAAAAGTTTAGAATTAGACTCATGGCTTAAGGTCATGAAATTTGAAATGGATTTCATGTACGATAACTAGGTATAGATCTTAGTTAATCCACCTAAAGGGATAAAACCCATTGGATGCAAATGGGTTTTTAAGAAGAAGACTGACATGGAAGGTAATGTGATTACCTATAAAGCTCGATTGGTAGCAAAAGGCTATCACCAAAGACAAAGAATTAACTTTAATGAAACCTTTTCTCTAGTTGTAATGCTTAAATCCATTCAAATTTTTCTTGCCATTACTACTCATTATGGTTATGAGATTTGGCAAATAAATGTAAAGATAGCTTTCCTTAATGGAAATTTTTTAAAGGAAGTGTATATGACATAACCTGAAGGTTTTACATTAAAAGATGTCAATCAAGTCTTCAAGCTTCAAAGATCCATCTATGGATTGAAGCAAGCATCTAAGAGATAGAACATCCATTTTGATGAGACAATCAAAGAGTTTGGTTTCTTACAAAATATGGATAAAGCATATGTTTACAAGAAGGTCAATAGGGCTACAATCATTTTTCTTGTGTTGTATATAGATGGCATACTAGTAATAGGAAATGATGTCTCTATCCTCAAGTCAGTCAAGATTTGGCTAAGTGAATAATTCTCTATGAAAAACCTTAGAGAAGCAACCTATATCTTAGGGATCAAGATCTATAAAGATTGATCTAGAAGGTTGCTTAGCTTTTCATAGTCGATGTATATAAATAAGATACTAAAGAGATTTAACATGGATCTTTCTAAGAAAGGTTATATTCCTATGTTGCATGGAAAATACCTTTCTAAATCCATATCTCATAAGACACAGGAGGAGAGAGAGCAAATGAGTAGGATCCTATAAACTTCAGCTATAGGACTTATCATGTATGCAATGTTATGTATGAGAGTTGATGTAGCATTTGCTCTGAGTGTCGTGAGCAGATTCTAATCTATTTATGGAGAGGAACATTGGGTGGTTGTAAATAATATCTTTAAGTACTTAAGAATGGCTAAGGATCTAGTCTTGATTTATGGAGAAAGATCTACAGGTTAGTGGGTATACTATTGCCAACTTTTAATCTGATAAGGATGACTATAAATCTCAATCCAAATACATATACATTATATATGAAGAAGCAATTATTTGGAAGAGTTCCAAATAGGATACGATTATGAATTCTACCACTGAAGCCAAATACATAGCTGCTTCCATAGTAGCTAAGGAAGTTGTTTGGATTAAGAATTTTATTACAAAACTTGGAGTGGTTCCAAGCATTGTTGATCTAATACTACTGTATTGTGATAATAATGGGGCTATCGCATAGGCTCATGAACCATAGTCTCATCAATGATCCAAACATGTTCTTCAGTGCTACCATATGATTAGAGAGATCATCGATAGACAAGATGTAAAAATTGAAAGGGTTCCCATATATCATAACATAGCTAATCCTCTCACAAAGGCATTATCACAAGGAAAGTTTGATCAACATTTAAATGCAATAGGTATTAAGTACATGGGTGATTGGCTCTAGTGCAAGTGAGAGATTGTTAGAAGTATGCCCTAGAGCTCATGTAATAGGGTAGGATTCATGTATTTAAACCTTGTGAAATCATACTAAAAGGCATTTCTCTTTATATCATGGTACTTTTATATATTACTTATAATTGTTTGCAATATCTTAAACCATGTTATAAAGTCCTTAGTATATAATTACAGTGTAGAGGAAATCATGAAGTGTTCATGATGCAAGATTCTTATTATATGCAAATATGATATACCTAAATATCCCTAATCATAGTATTAACAAGATGGGACATTATTAATGTAGAAAGATTAACACATGTTATACTTCTTGATTGGATTAAGTAGTAGTTCTCACAAGCTATAAGCATAGAGATTCTCAGAGTTAACATGTGGTTGCTTACTTTGAAAGTACATCAAAGACCCACCATTCACATGGATACTTAATTTATGTTAGTGAAAGTATCTCATCATATCAGTGGAGCAAGTATCCTTAGACTTGAGATCACTAACTATCTTAAATATAGAGTGACATACTTTGACTCTAAAAATTTTACTTCAAACAAGAAGTATACATAGTGAGGTGTTTGGTTATGGCATAACATATTTGAAGATAGGGTAGTAATCAATAAAGGATTCACCACCTTAGATTATAGTGGGGAGTTTATCTCACAGTTCTAATGAGTAATCTATATTTAGGAATCTCTGGCCAGAGCAAAGTGCCATATGTGAATGGGATTCACTAAAGGCAATCTGGGAATAAAGGTGAAATTATTACGATAATATGTTTAGGGCTTAGTTAGACATACTTAGTTAAGCTATAAGTCGACATAAGTTTATACTCAAAACTGGATCAAATAAAAGATGGTGAAAGGAATTTATTGCACTGTAACTGTATATGGAAGGTTTAAGCCAAACCACTTGACTTTTTAGCACTTAGGTAGTCATAATGTATGGCTAGATACCTCTCTTAACTTGTATACAAGTAATATATCAATTAGTGAATTGATATTGATTCAATAAGATTGAATCTATAGAGTCCTAGTTGGACTAGGACTTTAATTCACTGTGTATTGCCAAGCTGTTCTAAAAACCCATAGGGTCAAACACGTAAAAGGAGTTTGAGGAAGATTCAATGAGATTGAATTTTTTTAATGATATAAGATATCATTGGAAGATGAATTAAGAAGAAGAAATAAGCAAATGGACTTGGGGCTCACTTGCAAATGAAAAGTCCAGAAAATCAGGATTTTTGGAAAATTATGGTTTTTAGACTTAGGCCTTATTGAGTCTAAAATTTTAATTATTCTTGCATCTAATTTTTTATGTGCTTTTAAAAGGTTTAAAAGGCCTTAAATTAGAGTAATTTCAAATCCAAAATGGGGCCTAAGAGTGCCACATAGGATTAATAAAAGTGGGGCCAAAGTAGATTACATAAAAGCCTATTAAAAAACTTATGCGCATAGGACAGAAAAAGGCCCAATTGATGGGCCCATTCTGGTCTAACTTAGGCTAGATTTTAAGTGTTGAAATCTAACCTAAATTGGATTTATTTATGATATAAATAAACCTTATTACAATAGTCACCATAAGGAGACATTTTGCTATAGAATTTTTGCATAGAGCAATTAAAACACACATTTTCTTCTTCTTCCCTCATCCACTTGTAATTCCTACTAGCATTTGGAATTACAAGTTGATCTCTTCTAAAAACTTCTTATATGGATTACTTTAGAGGTGTTCTTTGAAAAGGATTACTATAGTTTGCAACAACTTGATGAGAAGAGCTCACAAAAAGAATTTGTTATCTTTCTTTTACAATAAATCACGAAATGCTGCTAGATTTAACATTTAGGATGAATTTTAAATTATTTAGGTCTATTTCTCTTAAAGTTTTTATTTTTCCACTATGTATGATTAAGAAAAACCATCATATAGTTTACATTAGTGGCACATGTGAAGCACCTTCAAATAGTGTTGGAATTGCTATAATAACACTAGCTCTATGCTAAGAAATCCAAATGTGAATTTGGACAATCGCAAATCACATATTTGGGGCACCTAACTTTAGCATAATGTGTGCTAATAGTCCCTGATGAAATCCAAGATGTGTTATCATGGCTAATACCAAAAACTTTAAAGGGCTTAGGGGGATTTATAGGGTTAATAGGTTATTACAAAAGATTTATTCCTAGGTATGGGATAATCAGCAAACCACTCATTAATCTCCTCAAAAAGGATTTATTTTAGCAGAATGCTAATGCTCAATAAGCTTTTGATCACCTCAAATAGCTTATAACTTAAGCCCCTACCCTAGCACTTCCTAATTTCTTTTAATCTTTCACCTTGGAATATGATGTTAGTAATTTGGGTCTTAAAGCTATACTTATGCAAGAAGGAAAACTGCTTTCTTTCTTATCCAAACCCTTAAGCCCCAAGAATTAGTTCTTATCAACTTATGAAAGAGAGTTGCTTGCCATCATATGTGCTGTTATAAAGTGGAGGCATTACTTAAAAGTGGGGAAGTTTACCATTAAGGTTGACCATGAAAGCATTAAACACCTCTATAATTAGAGGCTTCATCATCTTATACAAATGAGGGGAATCAACAAACTTCTAGTTTTAGATTACATTATTCAATATAAGAAAGGCTTTAAAAATAAGGTGGTTAATGCCTTGTCTAGGCAATATGAAACCATTTCCTCTCTCACTCCTAACTAGGTACAAGAAGTGTTAAATTCTTATGTTAGAGATGACCAAATATGATAGTTAATTGCCATACTATCTATCTCCTAAATTTAGAGAAATTAAATCTTTTATTTCCATTGTGTCAATTATATAAGAAAAAGAGGCATTTATACTTGAACCTCTTCAATAAGAAAGGAAAATATGCAATTAATACCTAGTATAAACACAATAAACGTATAATAGGAAAGAACATACAGGTGATATATATCCTAATATACAAATGATATGTAATCCAACACTTCCCCTCAAGTTGGTGCAAAGATATCACACATGCCCAACTTGCAAACTAGATTAGGAAAGGCTCTATTACAAAAAGCTTTGGTAAATATATCAATAAGTTGCTTTTTAGATAACATTTGAGATATACTTAAGGAATCCTCTAACAATTTCTCCTTTATGAAATGATAGTTTATCTCTATATGTTTTGTATGATCATGGCTGCTTTGCTATCATATAATAAAGACATCCTAATATCTTCTGACAACTCAATTTATTCAACAATTTTCATAGCCAGAGTAGTTCACAAACTCCTTGGGTTGTGGCTTTATATTCAGATTCATCTGATGGTCGAGCTATAACACTATGCTTCTTACTTCTCCATGTAACCAAATCCCTCTAACAAAAGTATAATAACTAGTTACTAAACTTTAATCATCTAGAGATCTTACCCAATCTATATCAGTCTTCAATTCTAAGATATCCATGATTTAAGAAGATAATTCCTTTCCCTGGAGCTGATTTTAGAAACTATAAGATATAAAAGATAGCATGTAGATGAGGTTCTCTGGGATTGTGCATATGTTGACTCATTAGACTAATAACATAGGCTATGTTTGGTCTAGTACGTGAAAGACAAATAAGCCTTTTTACTAACCTCTAATATCTTTCTAAATCAACTACTATACTAACTCCTGCTTGCAATTTGTGATTACTTTCAAAAAAAGACTTTGCAGGTCTACATCCTAGCATCTCAATTTCTCCACCAAGATCTCTTAAAGGTCTGGAATAAACTTTCTTTGAGAAATAAAGATTCCTTTCTCTAATTTAGCAACATCAATTCCCAAGAAGTATTATGTTGATTGCTATGATTTGGGGATGATGTCTTCTATTGATTGCTATGATTTAGGGATTATGTCTATTGTTATTATGCTCTAAATGATTCTAAATGATTGTGTCATAATTGCATTCATAATAGGTAGTAACTATACACTATCTGTAGTTTACTTTTTTTGTCCATTAGCTTTATGTACAAAAAGCTAAAACCACAAGCTTTAAAATTTATCTTTATTGGTTATTCTCCTACACAAAAGGAATATAAATGTTATCACCCTCTTACTAGGAAATATATTATGAGTAGAGATGTAACTTTTAGAGAATTAGAGCTATATTTTGGCCTATCCTATCCTAGTCATCACTATAGGGGGAGAGTGAGAATGAAGTAGTATTGACTAAACCTATAATTCTTAAGGTAAATCCTAGCCTAAGGGAAAATCCTATTCAGAGGGAAAGTCTTATTCAAGAGGAGAGTCCTATTTTGAGGGAGAAAGGTGGGAAAGTTAGGCATTTGGATATACTAAATCTTAAAACATACTCAAGGAAGGATAAGATAAATAAAACAAAAAAAAGCCATTATGAAACCTACTCTATGTCAAAAATCTTCCTCTTCTAGTAAACTACCTTTGACTCTTAAATCCACTGATGATTTGAATAAACAAATTGCTTAAAGAAAAGGTGTCTAGTTTTATACCCTACATCTCATATCTAACTTTATTTCATATGACTCTTTAACTCCCTCCTATAGAGCCTTTATCTCCTCTATTTCCTCTATATCTATTCTAAAGGACTAGAAAAGAGCCTTAATAGAACCCAAATAGAAGGAAGCAATGAATAAAGAAATAGAAGCCTTCGCAAAAAATGAGACCTAAGAGCTTGTATAACCTCTACATGGAAAGAAATTGGTAGGCTGCAAATAGGTGTTTATTGTGAAGCATAAAACTAATTGAACAATTGAGAGATATAAAGCAAGACTAGTTGCTAAGGGATTCACTCAAATTTGTGGAGTGGACTATCAAGAGAACTTTACACCTATTGCCAAGGTGAACACAATCAAAATTTTATTGTCCTGTGTAGCTAATTTAGAATGAGATTTGCATCAATTTGATGTAAAAAATTCCTTCCTCCATGGATACTTAGAAGAGGAAGTATACATAGAGATTCTTTTAAGGTTTGATAATAAAACATAAGGAAAGGTATATAAGCTGAAGAAGGCTTTGTATAGGCACAAACAGTTTCCTAAAGCATGGTTTGATAGATTCAGTAAAGTAAATATCCTTTTTGGCTACAAATAGAGCAATGTGAATCATACACTATTTATCAAACACTAGAAAGGTAAGATCACTTTGCTCATAATATATGTTGATGACATAGTAGTAACTGGAAATGATCAAAAGGAAATGGCTTAGCTAAAAAAACTTCTTGCTTAAGAATTTGAAATTAAAGATTTAGGATAACTATGATATTTCCTAGGAATTAAAGTTACTAGATTAGAAAAGGGAATTTATATTTCTCAAATGAAGTATATTTTGGATCTCTTGGAAGAAACAGGCATGCTTAGATGTAAACCTATAAAAACTAACATCAAGAGTAATCACAAACTATAAGTAGGGGTTAGTGCTTCAGTTGACATAGAGAGATATCAAACATTGGTAAGCATATTGGTTTATCTATTACATACCAGACCAAACATAACTTATACAATTAGCTTGGTTAGCCAATATATACATGATCCTTGTGAGCCATATTTACAAGTAGTTTTTTTTTATTCTATGATACTTAAAATCTTCTCTAGGAAAGGGAATACTCTTTTCCAAACATGGTCATATTTAAATTGAAGCCTTTATAGAAGTAGATTAGGCTAGATATCTTAATGATAGAAGGTCTACATCTGGGAATTGCACATTTATGGGAGGAAAAATAGTGCTGAAGCTAAATATAGAGCAATGGTACATTGAGCCTATGAATTGCTATAGGTGCAAAAATTGCTAGAAGAACTCAAGATGTTAAGAAATGATAACTCATCTTTGTTTTGTGACAATAAAGCTACCATCAGCATAGTTTATAATCTAATTGAACATGATTGTACAAAACACATTGAGATTGATCGACACTTTAATAAAGAGAAAGTGACAGATGGGTCTTTAAGCATTTTTCATGTGTCCTTAAATAGATAGCTAGCAAACTTTCTTACTAAAAGGCTTAACTTTAGAAATTTTTATACACTAGTATGCAAGTTGGGCATGTGTAACATCTATGCACCAACTTGAGGGGGGAGTGTTGACTGCTATGATTTAGGGATTATGTCTGCTTTTGATAGCTATGATTTGGGGATTATGTCTACTATAATTATGGTCTAAATGATTGTGTCATAATTGCATTCGTACTAGGTAGTAGATATACACTAGTTGTAGTTCTCTTTTTCTATACACTAGTTTTATGTATAAAAAGCTAGGTATTCTTCTTTGTAAAAACTATAAAGATCAATACAACTTTTTTCTTAAAATCATCATATTGTTATCTTTTTAGATCTTTTATTTCAAACTTTTGAGTAAGAAGCTTTTTAAGTCTCGCTATTTCTTCTATATCATCTTCTATCAACACAACATTATCAACATAAATAATAAGAATGGTGACTTTTCCTTTATTATGTTTAATGAACAAGGTGTGATTAGCATTACTTTGAACAAAACCAAATGAAATGGTAACTTTACTAAATTTATCAAACCAAGCTTTTAGTGATTATTTTCACCTATATAATGCCTTTTACAATCTGCACACTTTCCCTTGTATCTTCTTATTCTCAAAGCCTAGAGGGATTTTCACATAAACTTCTTCTTCTAAGTCTTTATGTAAGAAAGCATTCTTTATATCAAGTTATTGTAGTTTCTAGTTGAGATTAGCTACATAAGATAAGAGGATTCTAATAGTGTTTATTTTTGCAATATGAGCAAATGTCTCTTAGTAGTCAATTCCATAAGTTTGAGTATACCCCTTTGCCACCAACCTAGCCTTGTACCTTTCAACTGAACCATTAAAATTGTGTTTTACAATGAATATCCATTTGTATCCTGTAATCTTCTTTTTAGATGGAAGATCAACAAGCTCTTAAGTTCCATTTTTTGTCAGTGCTTTCATTTCTTCAACCATTACCTTCTTTTACTTTTAATCTTAAATAGCTTCTTTCTAGTCTTAGGGAATAGATATAAAAGAAATAGACGAGATAAAGGCTTTATAAGATTGACATAAAGAGTCATAGGAAATAAAGTTGGTTATAAGATATTTAGTGCAAGTTCTTACTCTTTTCCTTTATGCCATTGGTTTATCATTAATTAAGTTAAGGGTTATAGAAAGAATCTTACTAGAATTTTTAATAAAAAGAGTAGTTGGTTATTGATCATTGAAAGACTAGATGATAGCTTTGTCTTTCATTGTATACCTCTTTAAATTAGGTCTATCAAGTTATCCCATATTCTCTCCTACATTTCTAGCATTTTCTTTTTTATCTACACCCCTAAAAGTTTCTCCTATCTCCTCCTAAGTTAAACCCTCCCGCTGAATAGGACTTTCAATAATAATAAAACTAGGAATCACCTTTTCCTGCTTATTATTCTCTCCCTAAAATGGTGGATTCGAACAAAAATAAGGTTTAATTTCTTGAAAGGTAACATCAATGCTTATAAGGTATTTTCTTGTAAGGGGATGATGACATTTATTTCTTTCTATGTGGTTGTATAACCAACAAACACATATTTCAAAGCTTAACAATCTAGTCTTCTAGCAATTTTATTATGGATAAAGTACACACACCCAAAGACTTTGTTAGGATAGTGTAAAAGTTTTTTCCTTCGAAAACTTTTAAAGGACTCTGAAAATTTAGAGGTTTTAATGGCATACAATTAATGAGATATATAGTAGTGAGAATAACATCACCGTAAAAAGGTTTTAGTAAATAAATAGTAAACATAAGAGACCTTACTACCTCAAGTAAGTGTTTATTCTTCCATTTAGCAACCCCATTTTGTGCACTAGTATATAGATAACCAATCTAATAAATTATCCTACTATTATCTAAGTAGGTTTGGGATCCTTTCTTTAAGTATTCTTTCCCATTATCGCTTTTTAAGATTTTAACTCTACAGGTCATTTTATGGAAAAATTTAAAATAAAAAACACCATATTTTTTGTTTTCATCAAATATACCCAAGTAAGATGAGTGCAACAGTCAATAAAAGTAACAAACTATTGATTTCCATATAAAGAAAGAATTTGAGTAAATCCTCAAACATCATAGTGGATAATCTTAAAAGGCACAAAACTTCTATTATTACTCAAATGAGAAGTTATTCTACTATGTTTTGCATTCACATGCATCATAACATAAGGAATTAAATTGAGTTTTCTAAAATAAAAAGGGATATAACTTAACTAAAACATAAAAGGATGGATGCCCTAATTGTCTATGACATTAATTAATTTCTTGATTGACATCCTTATTACTACCAAAAAAGGCATCTATTGATTCTAAGTTGATATCTAGAATGTATAAGCCATCTTACAATCTACCACTACTAATCCTCTTCCCTAATTGTAGATCCTAAAAAATACAATAGTTTAGAAAGAATTCAACTTTATAGTTTAAGGCTTTAATAAGAGCACTAATAGATAGTAAATTAATAGAAAATCTAGGAATAAGAAGTATTAAGGATAAATGAAGATTAGAAGTATAGTGAATAAAACATGTCTCTAACACAGCTGATAAAGATCTATTAGCTAGTCATATAGTATCTTTATTTTTTTACGATAAACAATAGTGAAAAAGGTTTGAAAAGCCTATCATATGTCTATTTGCTCTAGAATTTATTATCTAGGATAAATGAGAAAGATCAGTTAAAAGAGCAATACCTAATTTGACATAATTAGAATTTCCTGCAGTAGATAAAGAATCAAGCTATGATAATAGTTTTCTTAGAAACTGAATTTCATCAGAGGTAAAACTCCTACCAGTGTGGGTAATAGACTCTTTTTTGATTCTATTTGTCTCAGTTATATATGCTTGAGAATTATTGGATCCTCCTTTTTTACTTCCTTTACCTTTAAGAGTTTTCCCATGTAATTTCTAGCACATGTCTTTAGATTGTCAAGGCTTTCTATAATAGTCATAATGTAATTGATCTTTGTCTGTCATGGCCCTAATAAGCTTCTTATGATGGGAATTGGTAGTAAGTCCTTTTTCACTAGGTGCAATATATAGCATGGCACTCCACTTGCTTTCTTTTTATTGTATGTAAGAATAGGTTTGCTCTAAAGATGGTAAAGGATCTTTTCCAAGAACTTGGATTCTGATGGGATCACACTCACTGTTCAATCCGACTAAAAAATCATAAGCGTATTCTTTTTCAATCATCTTTTGAAATGTGATAACATATCCAAGACATTGAGCTTGAAAATTTTGGTAATAGTTTAATTCCTACAATAGATTATAGAGTTTAGAAAAATATTAAGAGATTGAAAGTTCACCTTATGTGGTGGAGTGAATTTCATTCCTCAGCTCAAAAATTTATGCATCATTCCTAACTTTAAAATAGGTTTGAGTAACAATATCCCAAATCTTTATAGCTAAATTAAGTAGTAAATAGATTCAGACTATGTTTGGTTGCATGAATTTAAGTAACTATGACATAACAAGGGAATTTTCAGCATCTTATTAGTTAAAACCTGAGGCTGTAGTTAGAGGTATCTTTTTGTCCCCTATAAGGTATCCATAGAAACCTTATGCTTTTGTAAATAACAAATAGAATCTCGACCAAGCTAAAAAAATTGGACCTATCATGCTTCACTAGACTTAATTGAAGAGATGGGTTATTCATAAGTAGAGTAACTAATTTTTTTTGTTAGCCATGAAAACCAAACAAAAGTGAAATCTAAAAAACAAGAATATAAAAATAGAAGGAAGAAAATAGAAAGCAAACAAGAACTAAACAAAGACAAAAAAACATCAAAAATGCTACGGTGGTGGTCGAACTATCCCTCTTAGGTGGTCAAAGAAAGATTCGATGGAAGAAGGTAAAGATTTGATGGAAGAAGGTGGCCAAAAAGGGCCTCATACATTAGTGAGTAAAAAAAGGTGGCAAAGACTTGTAGCGATATGTGATAGCATGCGTGGCGAATTCTAGTGATATTGGTCTTAGTTCCAATCGATCAATGATAGACCCTTCTCCTAGAATAAGTAGTGTCAAAAAACTAGTGCCCTAGGCAACTATAATTAAAAACCCTATGACTAGTGTTTGTAAGGTAGAAAATTCACCTTTAAAGCATAGACATTGGCTCCGATACCATATTGAATTTAGAGAAAATAAATACTTTATTTTCTATTATGTCAATTACATAAGAAATAGATATTTAGACTTGAACCTCTTTATTAAGAAATAAAAATATATAATTAATGCCTAGTATGAACACAATAAACCAATAATAAGAAAGAATATACAAGTGATATATATCATAATATATAGATTATATGCAATCTAACACTATTAATTTCTCTGCTATGCCTAATCATACATTGCAAAGAAGGATCATCAGATTCAAGAATAGGATTTACATTGACCCTAACATAACCTTGAGGTAGCAATTACTTGCCACATGCCATGATTCACTGATAGGAGGCCACTCTAAAATCAAAGGAAATTTGAAATGGTTGCAGCAAAATTTTTATTGGCTTGTTATGCAAAAAAGTTTCATTAAGTGGGTTTCTCATTATGGCACCTATCAAAGGTGCAAAGTTGAATCAATTCCTTAACCAAGGTTATTGTAGCCATTACCCATTCCTTCAAAGGCATGGCAAGATGTCACTATGGATTTTATTAAAGGCTTTCCTAAATAACAAGGATTTGACATAATCTTGGTAGTGGTAGATAGATTTTCCAAGATGAGCCACTTCATTCCACTTGCCCATCCTTTTTTTATTGTCATTTGGCTCAAGTTTTTTAAGATAATATATTTAAACTCTATGTTGATTGTCGACCACCATTATTTATAACAAAGATAAGGTTTTTACAAGTGGGTTTTGGTAAGAATTAATGAAGTTAATAGGTGCTAAATTACATTTTACCACTACATACTATCCTCAAACTGATGGTAAGTTTGAGAGGCTTAACAAATGCTTGAAAACCTATCTCCAATGTGTGACTTTTCAAAAGCCAAAGAGGTGGCACAAGTGGATAAGCTTGACTAAGTACTAGTATAATACTACTCATCATTCTACCATTAACAAGTCTCATTTGCAAGCTATCTATGGGTGTTCCCCTAGCCTACCAGTAATTCCTATCCTTTTAGCAATTGTAGCTACCATTAAAGATTATCTACATGAAAGAGACACTTTAAATTCCTATATCAGAGATCAAATGGCTTATACGAAGAATAAGATAAAGCAATATACTAGTCAGAATAAGATAACAAAGGAATTTATGGTTAGTGATCAAGTTTATTTAATGTTAAAACCTTATAGACAACTATCACTTGCTATCAGGAATTGCTTAAAGCTCTCAATTAGACATTTTGGTCCTTTCACTATTCTAGAAAAGATTGTTCCAGTAGCTTATAAACTCCAATTGCCACTTAACTATAAACTACACCTTGTTCTTCATGTGTGTTTTCTAAAAAAGAAGATTGGTCCTACTCAATCCCTCTCTTCTAGGTTGCCTAATATATAGGATAGAGAATTCAATATAATTCTAGAGTAAGTCCTCAACTCTGGAACTATTGTCATAGGAGATGTTTATGTCCAATAAGTGTTAATTAAAGGACATCCCATTATTGACTTTACTTATGAAGATCTCCATTACATGCAGCAGTAATTTCCTGAATTCTTTCATTCTTAGGGAGTATTGTTACATACAAATTTAGAAAAAAGAATTCAAGTTAGTTAAACTAGTTAAAAGAGGGAATTGGGGGATAAGACATGTGTTATTAATTGGTTGGTTATGTAATGATGGGGTAGGATAGTTGTTAGCAATTAAATTATTTTGTAATAATTAGGTATGACAAGTGTATATGCATTTCTTTATTTGCTAATGCTTCATAGTATAGGACATCATTTCTTTATATTATAATGTTCTCACATGAGAGACCATTATTGATCAATAGAATTTTTTTCTCTCTTCTATTCTCTCTCTCTTTAATCTCTACTTTGTCCTACTTTACTTTATTTTCTTCTTCTTTTTCTAACCTTACTCATTTCTAAATAATTTTTAAAATTTCTACTCAATTAGGAATTAATCCTAACACTAATGTCCTTTTTCTAATTAATTTGAACTCTTCACACACTTAAAGCACGTAATAGCTTACTTCTATTCCCCATGTCAAATCTTCCCTTGGCTAGCCT
Organism: Hura crepitans; assembly: GCA_948208565.1. NCBI lineage: Eukaryota > Viridiplantae > Streptophyta > Magnoliopsida > Malpighiales > Euphorbiaceae > Hura > Hura crepitans. The sequence goes on from CANXYI011013199.1 coordinate 13,909, forward strand.
TAAAATCTTTAAATTACTTGACCTAACCTGCTATCTTTACTGAACAACCTTGTTGCTCTCTAATAGTAGCTTATGGCTTATCAGAAATGTCACACTCGTAACACTCTGAGCTTGGAAAATTAATTAGCAAGCTCAGTTTCAAAGGGAGATTTAATAGAGAGTAGTGATATTAATTTAAGAAGATTTTATTAGTATAATAAGGGAAATAATAATAGGACAAGTTGAGTTAATTAAGGAGTTTCATATGGAATTAATCAGAACTTGGCAATGATATAGATATACGAGGGGTAAATTATGTCATTATGATAATAATAATAATAATAATAATAATAATAATAATAATAATAGTAATAATAATAATGAAAGTAGTATATAAACAATTTAGAAAAGGGAATAAAATCAACTTAAAGAGTCAGCAAATTTCTAGAATTTTTGGTGGCAGCATAAATTAATTAGCAGGAAAGATTAAGTGGCAAACTAGGAAGAAAAAAATAAGAAAAAGAGAAAATAAAATAGCCATAAGTATAGTGAATCACTACTGCTAAAAGATTCGATAATGACAAGGATGATGGGAGTTGTAGTAGCTCATTGGTGATAAGGGATGATAATTCCAATAGTGCGAGATACAATAGATATATGTAGATATCAGAGCTACTGAATACAGTGATAGAGGCTAAGCAGAGGGCTAGAAAAGAGAGGAAAATTTTCATTTAAGGAAGTAAAGACTAGTGGATAATGGTAGGGACTATAACTTTAATTAAATTGGGTTATGACTATGTAGAAAGTACCATAGACGAGCTGCGAATGGTGTAAAGCTAGTGGCAGAAAATACACCTGCTACGACAATGGGAAGTGACATTAAGAGGCAAGTTATATTTTAACTTTCTATTCAACGTGTTGCATAATCATGTGTAGGAGAAAAATAGAGGCGGCTACTATAGCTAGCCTTGCTGCTTTGCATGATGGTATAGTTATGGGTGCATAATGGCAACACTGCTGCAACTGCTTTGCACAAATAGTAGAGAATTGTATCAATTGCTATAAAGGTAGCTGTTGCAGCTACTAGGCTAAATAACAAGTAGCATGATGATGCCGAAGCATTGGTATGTTATGGATAGTAGGCATTAATAGTAGGTGCTACCTACTACTAACACAACAAGGCATTATAGTCACTATAGTTATTAGTTGCGAATAGCAGAGGCTACTGTAATTGCTATCCTACTCACAATTTCAGCAAGGGAGGTCAAAATCAACAAAAAGTGATAGAAAGAAGTTGAGGAGAATGACAAAGGAAGAAATGGGATTAGGAGGGGCAGAAGATTAAAGTGGACAAAAATGGCATCCCTTATTTTTTATCAAGTGGTAGTAGTTATATAAGAATAGAAATTAACGAAAGATTTTATTTTGTAGGAATTAAAAATAAAAATGAAGCAAATCCAGCATAAGACAACAAAAAAGAGAGAAAAGAGGTAGAGACACAAACGAGGCAAGATAATAAAAGCATATACTCCCTTATCTCTTAGCTGCATCTAATTTATGCTTCTGAAATGTGATTCATTGAGTTTAAAAGGACTAAATATTAATTAGATTGGTTGTCACCCTAAAATCCCTTTTACTTCTCTAATCATGCATGAGTTCTAATATACTATTATAGATGCCTCACTTTTTGGCCTATGATGATAACCAGAAATAGGTTCAAGCAATAAGGCATGTAACTTAGCACAAATTTACCCGTACTTGATGCTATGAGGTCCACACCGTAGCTAGTCTAGAGTAGTTAAGCTCAAAGTCAAAGGTCCGTACAGATTAGTCAAAGCTTATGTCCATACAGACTAAATTTAACTTGGGCTAAAGCCCATGGACTGGCAGAAAAACCTATGCCTAAGTCTGCACGAACTTATTTGAACAAGTCCGCATAGACTTGTCGATATAAAAACTTTAAGAAGTGTGGGATTTCTATCCAAGTGCTGAATCCTAGTCCTAGAGGGATTTTACCACCTCTAGATAGGATACCTTAACCCTAAGCCTACAAATACCCTCTTTGGGGCTAAAAAAATAGAAAAGAGAGGAGGCTTAAAGTGGAATCTTGGTAAGCTTTTTTGAAGAATAATGTTTTAAAGCATTCCAAGAAAACCCTTTCCACGAGTTCAGGTGAGAACTCCAAAGAGGATTCACTCTACTAGTCTTTTTAGCCATTTACTCAAAATTATTTTCTTCTAAACTTTAACCTTTTGCCATTGTTCAAAAGCTTAATCACATGGTAAAATCTGAGGCCCGCTTCTTTATATTAGTGTATTTATTTTCTGTTCTTATAAACCTATGATCTCTAAGGATTGATCACAAGTGAGGTGATTCTATGCAATCCCCACTTTAATCGTAGGAGTAGGTCATTGTCTTAAGTTGTTCCTTCTTATATAATTGATTGCTTTCATGTTATAAACATTCTATTATTTTTATCCTAATCGCAGATTTATCCATGAGCATAATGAAGTCTGTACAGACTAATATTATTGGTATTTGCATGATTTGTACTTCACACGAACTTATATTCGATAATAGTATCTTGTGTCATATACATCATATTTTCATGATTCTGTTTACTACATAGATATTCTTGTATGATATTACCATGTGTAGTTATTCTGTTATGTGCATATTATTAATTTGCTGGTACTATTGTAAAGTCCATATGAACTCCCTCTCTTGAGGAACATAGTCCACATGGAATAGCTTATTTTATTCTTATTTATTCTATCTATGAAGTCTACACGAACTCCCTCTCACAAGGAATGTAGTCCGCACGAATGTATACTTTGATTTATAGTTTTCACATGTATTCGTATTTCTTGTCCTCTTTATCAATCCTTAGGAATCTTTATTTTGTATCATTAACCTTTTCCTTTGAGTTGTGTGTAAGTGATCCTTCTCACTAGATTAGAGGTTCAAATGGATGTAATGACCATTACAAATAATAGTCCACACGGATATATGCTAGAGCTACATAGGGTCCACACGAACTTGACATTGTACAGATAAGACCATTTAAGTTCTTTATTCTATTTCCTTTGGTTTTGTACCTTTTTAATTCTCTTGTTTATTTTGGGATCTAATAGGTAGTTAATAACCAGTTTTACACATAAAATCCTAATCACATTAAAATAGTTTTCTCTCTAATTAATTGGTGTTTTCTAATAAAATGGTTTTAAGTTTCCTATAATCAAAAATCACATGAAAAATGTATTTTAATAAAGACCAATCTCTTAGAGATGGGAGTTAGTCAATTACTGCTAAATTATATGGAATTATGGGTAATTGTTAAGTCACATAACCCACTTTCTAGATGTACAATATACTTTGTTATATTCTTTAAATATAGCAAATTTACTTTTTATACATGAAAAGGTGACATAAATGTTTTAATATAATGCATACTTACTTGAAAAAGGATTGATAAATGCTATAATATACAAAGAAGGCATATTATTGGGGCATAAATAAGATTTGAATTGTGAACCTTTTTGGTACAGAAGATCAGAGGTCTTGGTGTAGAGGCCAGGCAGGAACTCCACTAACCACTCTTATCCCTAGTAAAAATACATAATCTCTATAGTGGTGAAACCACTAGGGTCTAAAAATCTTAATCTGAAAGTGCCCAACATCTAATATTCTAACTTTTATCAATCTCATGCATTGGATCCTATATATAAACTGTGTCCTTTTACTGCAGATGATGTTGTGAACCATGACTCCATTTTTCATTCAAGAATGGAGAAGTTCTAGCATATTCATCACTCACAAGTCTTGTGCCTTTGAGTATATAAAAAGGTGAACTAATCGATCGCTATTATCCTTGATTGGAAAGACCCGTTAGGAGTGACCTCCGTTTATGGGAGCCATAAACCCTTTTGACCAAACCATAAGCCCATATAGTTAAACTTAGCAACTTCCCCTAAGTTACATGACCCTAAGAGATTGCAATGTGGGCCTATTACATTTAATTTTATTTGAAGTAGGGGCAAGCCCATTGTGCCTTTTATCTGGAATGGGCTCAACCTAATTTCATCTCAAACAAGACTTAAATGTTATAGGCCATTATCCTTGCATACGCTTTAAATACGAGAAGTTATTGGGCCTAATTAAGCTTATATTTAAATCTATGCATCCCTCAATGATGCTTAGGTAAGCCCACCTAGAAAGGATGACTAAGACCACATGTGTGGGAGTAATAAGGTTGGAAGGCCTACTGCTTGTGTTTGTCCTTGTACATGTAATATGTATCCTTTTTGTATACATATGCATAATATTACATTGTACCTATTACATAACATAAAATTTACATCCTTTTTGTTTTATATCCTTCTCTTTTTCTATGTACTATGTGTATATCATACTTTCATGCACATACATGAACACATACTTACTACATGACATAAACTTTATATCTTAATACTCACACATTACAACACGCTTCATATAGGCTTAAGTACACTTTACACTAGCATCTGACACACTAACTATGTATTAAGAGACTTTCATCTTGTAAAGGCCTATTAACTTTTTTACTCATGCATCTTGTAAACTCATTAACTACCCATATGTCCCCACAATTATATCATTCAATGCACACATCATATATCATGCATCATTTTAGACAAATCATGTATCATCACTAACCCTCTATTTTGCAGCCACCATTGATCCATCTACAATCCACTAAAAAGAGAGATCATACATAAAGATGAACTAGTGACAAAGACCATGCTAAATGAGGTCCTTTAGTATATGGAGAAGCACATATGCCTAGCAAGATAAAGGTCAAACTTCCACTACTGATAATAGCAAGAAAAAGATGGCTGATGACTAGCTTTCTAATGAAGAAATACCCCTTATTAAGCCTAGCTATAATAAAGTTCCACCAACCAAGTATGATAAGAAGGATCTTATCAAAGAACTAAATGAAAGGCTAGAGGCCATGCATCTCCTAGTGATTGGGGGCAAAGACATTAACCTATCAACTTAAAAGACATTAGTCTGAAGCCTGATCATTTCATGCCTTACAAATTCAAGATGCTGAATTTGAATAAGTTTGATGGCACTTCTAACCCGAGGACTCACTTAAAGTAGTATCAAGTAGCTATGAGGTCGACCAACCTATTAGAAGCACAAATGGTGACTTTGTTTAGTATGTCTCTAACTGGGCAAGCCTTAGACTGATACCATAGCTTGAAAAGGAAGATCAAGGTGAACTGGCAAGAGTTGGCTCGTGCATTCAACAAGCAATAGTCAAACAATGCAACCATAGAAGTAACCATCAAAGACTTATAATTGGTATGCCAAAAGCCCAATGAATCCTTTTCTAAATATTTGGAATGATGGTGGGACAAAGTGCTCAAAATGAGAAACAAGCCAAATGACATCGACCAAATCATAATTTTAATCAAGGATGCAAATAGCTACATAAATGTTGGGCTCTCTGTTAAAGGCATTACCACATGGAAATAACTCAAGGACATAACTATTGATCTCCAACTAGCACTCAAGAATAGAGGATTCAAAAAGAATAGGAAACCTACCCATCAAGATGATAATTCAAGCAAAGCCACTAATGTCAACATGGTTAGAACTCACCAATTCTCCACATTAGGCAAACTCCTATCTTGGTGCTTGAATAAACTTACAAAAGAAGGAAAACTATAGCCAGTAATGCCTAAGCTAAGAATTGATCCTCCTTAATCTAATCATAGATTTGATCTATATTATGATTACCATCAAGTGATAGGTCATCTCATAGACAAGTGCACCACTCTCCGTCATGCCATTCAAGATCTCATTGAGGCCAAGTAGATTCTTGATCTAGATGCTTAGAAGCTCCCCTTCTCTTTTTTATTTTTAAGTTTAGTAGTGAGCTTTTGTAATCTTTTTAAATACTTTTCATTCAATAAAACAATATAATGAATTTATTTTTAGTCATTTGTATAAATACTTTTTGACTTTAATCTAAAAAGGGGAAAAGCCTAGATTATGTCAACATTCAAAGCTCACTCTTAAAAGATGGATTAATGACTAATAAGCATCACTAGGAATCATGTATCACTAGAAATCATACATTGACATCGTAGAAGTCACAACATGCACACACATGCATCATGCACTATAACTTCATGCTTTCATACATATTACTTACGATTAGTCATGCATTATTTATTTGTACATGTCTATAACATATAGACCTCACCATGCATTCACATTTGGCATACCATACATAGACACATATCATCTATCATGTAGACTTCATTCACCTTATACCATCTTGCCTAATATAAGTGTAACATGCATTCATCACATATCCATATTATATCTAGGCATGTCATGTATTTGAATGATAAAAGTTACATCCCATGCATGCACTTGGCATACCATAATCCATCACATTATGTCTAGGCACATCATGTACATATCATATGCACCACTAACATTCAATCTTATAATCATCCATGCAATTTAAAAATAACATAGCATTATTAATGCTTGAAACATACATTATATCACATTAACAAATGTATCACGCTACCTATGAGGATTATCCTTCGCTTAGGACTCTTCAAAGGAAAAGACTAAACTCCTCTCTTTCTCTCGACACTCTCTATCTCCAAAATGGCAACCAGACCATAAACCAGTGCCAAAAGTCAATTTGTGACTAGAGGTATGTTTAATCAAGCAACAACAACATTAAAATAAAGAATGATAGCACTTTTAAAAGAAAAGATGCAAGAAAAGTTTAAAGTCTAATAATAAGGCACTCTGAAGAACTCGACAGGCATGAATTCAACCATAGGGGCAAGTAATGACCAAGCAACTAGGCCAAGGAAGATTTCCCATAAACTTCCACATCTAACTAAGCCCCTATCAATAAAGCTCAAGAAATTAAAAGAAGAGAACCTTTTCTAACCCTTAATACCCAAGCACCATTCCTTACCACTTCCACCTAACCATCGCCATAACCTCTACTGTGCTTATCACTAAAAGACTGGCCATCTAACTGACAATTGCAAAGCTTTTTGTCAAGCCATCCAAGATCTCATAAACCATGGCATGATACCCTACCCTAAAGATCACTTATTACCAAACCTCACCAACATCCCTCAAATCTCTAAAAAGCGAGGTTCTCTCTTTTCGATGTTTGGTTTCCCACCTCATGGACCAACTCTTGACCAACTACAAAATCCTACCAGTCAAGGATATGGAAGGATCCAATAAAAATGTGAAGACTAACTTAGTTTTCTTTTATAGAAGTTTTCTTTCTTTTATGTTGGGAACAAGTAAACTTTAATAATCATTGTAAAGCATTGGCACTCTTGAAAGTGAGCTGAGAGATAAAAAAAAGAAAAAAAGAAAGAAAAAGAAAGAGAAATAAACATAATCAGCTTAATCCACATCTGTTATAAAAATTCATAATGGCTCACCATCGCTACACATAATTTTGAAGCTCATGACTTAATATTTCCTTGTAAAGCATGAGAAATATCATTGAATGTGAGATGAGAGAAAGAAAATAAAAAGTTAGGGGCAACTACACCCAAAAGAATGCCTTTTGTTCGAATCTTAAAAGAAGTCCAAATTCAATAGGCTCTAAACTCAAAGCATCGAATTCATTTTGTATCATTAACTTTAAAGCCTAAAAGTTTATAGCAATCACACTAAAAAAACCAAACTTTTTTTCGTTCCTGCCCACACAAAAATCCAAAAGTTAGAAGGTGCTAAACTTTAAAAACCTAAAATAGCAAATAGATTTACCTTAAGCCTTAAAAAATTAAGCATTCCCTCTCCAACTGTTGGTTGCCCTCATTTAAAAAGAAATGAGTTTTCTAATTCCCACTAGGTTTATTACTTAAGAGCATGAGCCTAAGCAAAAGTTAGCGAAATTGAGAGAAAATAGTTAGCCAAAAAATCTTTAAACTAACTATAACAGGGATATCATCAATAGAGTACTTGAAAAGGTCAAAACAATGACATTCAAATCATAAAAATTCCAAATGCTGAGGGCATGAAGCCAACACCTAAAACAAACCACTCATTGATTTTAAAACTTCTATCTCCCATAACAAGAGCTCTAAAACACATCGAGCCATCTTAAAAAGTGCAAGTCTAGACTCAATTGATGAAATAATCATATCCCAAGCCTTAACCAAATATGGATAATCTGAATTTAAAATAATATAAAAATGAATAAAAAAAGGAACCTTGCTAGATTGAAAACCTATCTAGGCAAAAATTAGAGGTCAAGAGAAAATATTTAGTTGGAAAATCTTTGAACTAGCTAATAACAAGAGTACTATATTGTGTATACTTTTACATGTTCATTCATCATAATTAGTCACCCCTTAGCCACACATGCATAAATGCCCTCCACGGCAAATTGATATTTCACCTAAGCCTTGGCCTCACCATTGTTCAACCTACCTTCCCTAGACATTCCATCACCATAACTAGACCTCTTTCATCAAGAGACATCTTATTCTCATTATCCCAACCTAGTCTACAACTTCATAACTTCACTTTTTTTCTCAAACGTAAACCTTTTTCTATGATGAGTCTAAAAGAAGAATGAACTAAATAACAAAACATGTACTAACTCATGCATTTAGAAACGTTATCACACTACATCTTAAACAATAAGTTCACTCACACTCA
>CANXYI011013218.1:0-10724 GCA_948208565.1 Hura crepitans
CAGCAAAACTTCGGTGTGATAACCAGGCTGCTCTCTACATTGCCTCCAATCCAGTTTATCATAAACGGACTAAACATATTGAAGTTGACTGTCACTTCATTCGTGAAAAGATTCAAGAAAATATTATCTCCGCCGGATATGTGAAGATAGGAAAACAACTTGTGGATCTTTTCACGAAAGCTTTAAATGGGCCTCGTGTAGAATATCTTTGTAACAAGCTGGGCATGATTAATATCTATGCTCCAGCTTGAGGGGAAATGTTAAAGAATACAGCTGTATATATATAAATTAGCTAGTTTTCCTTATATAGTTTAGGAATTTTTTTTATTTGATTTTATTTCTTAAGTTAGGATTTCACACTTATATTTATACGTGTAAATTTTTTATTCTAAATACAGAAAATCAATTATTCATTCCTGTGTTTTTACAATCATGTTTCCTGTTAAAAATCAATTTTAACTTTGGGAAAATGATACAAAAATATCCACGAAATTCCTTATTATAAAATGAGATGACTATCACTTGATTTTTTTTTTTTTAATTAAGGCGACTCTAGTCTTAGATAGAAAGACAGAGAATTCATATATCTAACAATATCTAACATAGTATTATTAAAGGCATAATTGTTGATAAGCAATTGAAATAAAAATTTATTGTTATCAAAGTCAAACATTCATTAGGAAGAGAAATGATTAATCTGAAAATGCTAACATGCAGCCACAGCCCACATACATCACATGAATCATTCCTTTCAGAAAAGGAATGTTTTTCTGAAAACACCAACATTTTGAGAAGGACTATCAACAGAATTTTCTCCTGGTTCGGTCCTCAGATTTCTCAGTATGCAACCACCTGCTCCCTGTGCCATTCCAAGTTCAATCATTTACTTCTAAGATCAAATGAATTGATCAATGAATCTCATTCATGAGCTACTGAGTTGATCGCTCAAAACAAGTCAACCTTTCCATGGAATTTTGTAGTTACCTTCTCTGCAGAACACTCAAGTGATGTGCGGCCAACCGAAAGCATCACCTTCCTGCTTAATTTGCATGGATTGTTTCTGGTGTTCAACTCGTTGAAGCTGTGATGATAGCTGAAGCAAGTTAATGGTGGTACTATCTCCACAGGAAAGCCTATCCTTGGCATTCATAAAATTTGACCCTTGATAAATCCGGTCAGAGATTTCGTAATTGATGCCATCGCTACCATTAGACATCAGTACAGAACTCAAGTGATTCCTATCTGCAGAACTTGTTTCTGATGAAGAGAACTTGTTAGGTGCCCTGTTTGTTAAGGCCTGAGAGCTAGAACCCATAAGCTTTTCAGAGACTTGACTCACATTATAATTATCATTGCTGCTGCCAGGCACGATCAATGGGCAAGCCGAAGAAATTCCTGACAAATGGTTCAAGAAATTATGTGATTGAGATGACAGAAGAGAGAGAGCACAACCAGAGCTTGTGATCCCTGATAGTCCTTGAACGGTTGGTGCTGCATCAAAAGCGTTAAAGTCTTCATTTCCCAACGAGGTGCCCTGCATTACCGAATGTGAACCAGAATTTGTGCCTCCCAGATCATACGGATATCCATTAGTGCTGTCGCTGAACATGCTTCCAGTTGCAGTAGTAGCTGCATTGTCGTGGAACCTAAGAAATGCTTTGGGTGAATTATGAGAAGGGAAGGGAGATTTTGAATGCAAATTCCCACTTGTAATAGGAATAGAAGATAGCAGACTAAAATCAGACCCATCTTCAACTTTTATATGCCGGTACCCATCTCCATATTTCTCAAGATGCAATGCGGTAGTGGGAAGTATATCTTGGCAAATAAAAGATGTTAATGCGGTCCCATGATATTTGCTGGTGGCAAAGCCTGCAGAGTATGACAAAACTAATGGAAGGTGAATATCTGCAAAATTCTATGCATTTTGAGGATTCGGTGATATTTCAACAAAATTACCAACAGATATATATGCATTCCACTTGTTAGAGAATTTAACAAGCTACCATGAATGAACAAGAAATACAACACTGTGTTATGCAGTTTACAGTATATTTGAATCCTATATTCCACAGTCAAACATGTAAAAGTTCTGGCGTCTCACAAACAGCTATTAGGTCCAACTTACTTTTCAGCCTGCTTCAAATTCTAACTTTTAGATGCTCCAAAAAGTTAATTTTCCGCCTATTGTTGCGGAAAAGGGAGAAAATTATTTGGCTTTTGTTATATTGGAATAATGGAGATGCAAGTGTTATACCATCAATGCATGACCAAACTTGTGTGAAATGTCAGGATAACATGGTGTTATTCAAAAATTTCTACTGCAGGAACGAAGCCAGGCAGCTTAGGACCTCTGACTCAAACATGATATGAAAACTTTCTTCTAAAGATTGAAAATACTCTGGATGATTATGAGCCAATATCATAGTGATCTGGGAAGAGGAGAAAATTCAGAGTCTATTCTATTGGATCCCACAAAGATAAGGATAAAGCAATGGTCATTGTACCAGCTCTAGTGAGTCCAGCTTTGCTGCAACCGAAATCTGTCACCACTAGATTGAGGGAACTGTCTCATCTCACTCATTTCATCATATCACATGGAAACATAAGTTCCTCAGATCCTTAAGCGCATTCATTTTTCAACAAGATGGACTTTCTCTAGGACCATCAAGAGAACATTGTAGAAAAATCAGCAATTTAAACGTGTACTGGAACTACCAAAAGAGGGTTATGGAAGATATTCCAGAAGTGGTCCTAACCTTAAGCACTTTCGTATGAAGCAGATGCTCAAGCACTCTGAAACCATGTAATAGTGCTTTCTTACAGAAGAGGTTTTATAAACAATTTAGGCATCAAGCATCACAGATTCACTCCGTTGAGATGATTAAAACAGACGCCGGACACATGCAACCCAGTGTTAAATTAAGATGCCTAGGGGATAACAATCACCAAAGAGAAAGCCTTAGAGTCTATAATAAGCAACGCATTGAAATTTTCTGGAGCACCTTAGAAGAAATTTGCCCTATTTTTGATCTTAGAAACTTGTATACATTACTGCTTTTAACAATCAGGAACAAGTTTTCAACAAATTTTTTCTTTTATTGCAATATCACTCAAATCACACATCAAAATGCATATGTTTTATGGCTGCACACTCCTTGTAGTTTCAGATCTCCCAGCAGGCTTGACAAGTTTTTGATGCTCATCCTGTGATGTCATTTTCAAAGGTACAGACTTGTTTACAGGTTTCAAAGATAGGTTACCTTGTTTCCATGTAAAGGCAAAGAAAAAGCAGCAAATTAGATCACAGAATTTCTTGAAATGAGGGCTAATTAAACCACCGAAAAATAGAGAGAAAACTTGGTGTATATTAAAATATTTCTGGTAGTAATAGTTTATTGCTTTGATTAAATGGTAAAAAATATGCAGTTCCACTGAAATCCAAGTAATTCAACAATTTCTAAACAGTTGGGACAACCTCAAAAAACTCAAACAAGACATGTCTCAACTGCAAGACACCAGACCCTATGAGTGAAGAGACTATGCTATAGTGTTCAGACAAATAGAAATTGTTGCCACTCTAGTATCACCAAAAAGGAATCTAATTTCTCAGATTTGACTTAGTTAAAAGTTTTATGAAAGGAATCAAACTTCTTTCTGCCAAGATAAAAACTTGATGTCGAAAGTAAATAGACGATCCTTGAAACAAACTTTCCTGTCCTACCAACATAAACCAGAATTTCTGAAGTGACGCACAGATCAAGGGGTTGAATTAAACTAGACGGATTAAATAGTCAATTGCATCAAACAACTGGATGGAGAAATCAAAAGGATGGACGTTTTACCACTGTAGGACTGAAGTAGCCTCCCAGTTCTTCCTGAATGAATACCAGCTTGGGGCTTTCTCCGACGTTCATTGTGTCCTAAGAGGCGTTTACGACAGCTGCGCTTACCATCATCAAATTCAGCCAGCAAATGAAACCTGGGCAATAAAAAAATAATGTATATCATCAATACTCTAGAATCATTGTTTATGAACTCAAAACCGGAGCAAAGGTATATAAAAGTCACATTTAGCATTTCCTTGAACCTCAACCAGATTAATGCAGCAAGCAAGAAGCTAAAATGATACACCTAGACGTATAGGTTTTTCAACTAAAAAAGATGTTTCTGAACAAAGTGAGAGAAAATAACATCTTCAGGACAAGAAGACATAGAAGACTTCAACAACTTGGCATTCTTTGCCTCTATGTTTGATAAAAAGAGTGAAAAAATGACATACTTTTTAATGTCGGTTATGTTTCAAGAATTAAGGTTTACTTTCCAATAATATAAATTAAATTTCAATTTATCAGCGACTTGAATTTCGGAATAAAGAATTAACATGTATACCTGCTGCATTGCTGACAAAACCTCTGTTCAATTCCATTGACCATAACTTTTGCAGTCTTGGAGTGAACTTCACAGACTTTATGTCTCTTGTGATATTCTTTACAAGAGCTAAGATCCTTGTTACAACCGTAAACTTGGCAACGAGCATTTTGGGAATTCACTCCTCCTCTCACTTTCTTTGTTGGTGTGGATGACTCAGATGAAGACAGAATGGATCCACCTTTGGAAATTCTTGAATTCTGAGTTTCTGTAGGATCACCAAATCTCCCCAGTTTCAAATCAATGAATGAAGAATCTCTACTGTTAGATTCCACTACAGAGCTAGAAAGCCTTGAGGTGGTTTCATCTTCCAAAGAAAAAGAACTTGTGTTAACCATAAAAGGATTGATCATTTTCCCACCATCAACTTCACTATTTAGGCCATTGCTAAAAGAATTCTCAGGCAATTGTTTTCCCATCAATTCTTGATAACTCAATTCCCCAAAACCATGATTCCCATTAGCTTGTTGACCTGAGACGACTACACTATTACCAAAACTACAGGCAGTTTTCAAATCCCAACCCATCAAAGCATTTTTGTTTTTGGCAATGGCATCAGAAGATGAAATTGTTTCACTAGATACAAAACCCTTCCCTGCAGGAACATAGCTCCAGGACTGCATTTGCAATACTGTAGAATCACTTTCTATGAGATTAGCTAAAAACCTACTTGTCAAATTAAAGCAACAAAACAATTTCTCTCACACACTTTTGCCCCAAAAAGGCAAAATTAAAGTTCAATTTTATCCTAAACTACTTACGAATTAAACATTCAAGATTCTTTCTAGTTACTACACACATAACCCACAAACTTCCCCACCTTTGAAGTCTCAATTTCACAGGCAACTCAATCCCTGAGATACCAAGAAAATAACAAAACAAGAAAACCCATGAAAGAGAGCTCAAAACCCAGAAAATACAGGAAGCAAAGAACCCAGTTGGGAGAAAGAGGATACACACAGATGCAAAGATAGTACAGAAGAAAGGTATTCAAAATTGAATAGATGGAAAAGGAAAGCTAAAAAGTTTCCTAAATAATATGGATACTCTGTGATACAAAAAGTTGTTTGCTTTACCAGTATAGAGCAGAAGAATACAGAAAATTATGTAATAAATAGACCTAAACCAACTCACTGATTAGTAGAATACAGAAAATTAGATTGTCCCAAAATTCATGCAAGAGAATCTACGGCTGCTGCTGTTTTCACTGAGTGAGTGAGAATGAGAGAGCCTTGAATTTCTTTTTGCACTGTTTAAGGTTTTTTTTTTTTCATGAACGTGAATTGTATGGCCAGGATTGGTTGCGATTGTGTGTGCACCAATACATATTATTAGATTAAGTATACGATGTGTATGCATTCATTTTTTTAATAAATTTGAAATATTTTAAAAATAAGATAATATTAATCAAATTTCATAAATTGAACTAAATTTTTAATTATTTATAAAAATTTAAAAATATAATATGAATAATAATATATAAAAAATAAATATAAAAATTATTTAGCATTAGAATACACTTACAAATATTAAATTTAAGCTACTCACTATCTATAATAAATAAGAATTATACGCATATTTTTATTAAGTTGATTATTTAAAAAATATTTTATCTTTTATTTAATATATTTCTTATTTATTTGCCTTATTAAATTAAATATAAATTTTTTTAAATTATATTAATCAAAAAATTAAAATTAAAATTTTATTTTATTAAAATTTATATTTTGCTCAAAAATTATTTAATTAAATTTCAGAATTTTTAAAAAATTTCAAAATTACTATTTAATATTTCTCTACGTTAAAAAAAAAAATTAAGACCTAATTATATGATGATAAATCAATGTGTACTATAAAGTAATTTTTAGTACGTTTTTTCAAATGACACACTTTATTTATTTAGTTGGCTTTTACTAGACATTAAATATTAAATTCTTAATCCAATAATATTTAATACTATAAATAAGTAAAACGTACCAAACAGTACACACAATATTTATTAAAAAATTGTTTAAATTAGACTAAGTGAATAAATAAACCAAATAAATTTTTACTCTATTTAATGTTTTTAATTTGTAATTTTTTTATTAAATAAATGTATAAGTATAATTACATTTAAATTATTATAATGATCCATCAATCAAAATATAACATATTTTACTTTTTTAATTAATACTTAACTAATTAAATATATTCAATCATTAACCATATCGATATTTTTTAAAGGAATTTTTATATTTATTAAATTTTGTATAATAATTATAGTAACAAATAATTTAATTGTTGATAAAAAATAAATATAGAATTATAATTATTATAAAATAATAATTTAAAATTATAATTATTAAAAAGTAAATTTTTAATTATTATTTACCCTTGAGTATTGCGGTTAGATTAATAATTACCTCTTATTTTTATAAAATTTGATCTTAAACTTTATTTAAAAAATAAATATTCAACCAATTAATAAACTAAAAGTTGCTTTTCTAATGCGTTAGTTTGATTTTTGTCTTGTTTTAAGAAAAAAAAAACTTATTAATTGTGAATAGCACAGAAAATTATTTAAAAAAAAACACATAAGTCAAGTAGTGAAACATCGTTGAATGTTCGTGCCAGTTTTTGTCTCCCGTCTGATAGAGCTACAGTTTCCTTACTATTTAATGCCTCTGCCCTCTGCAGTCTATTCCCGTCAGATTTACTTGGGGGAATCCGAGCAAAACACTTTTTTTTTTTAATATTTAAAAATATTTTATTTATAAAATTAAAATTTAAGACATCTTATTAAAAAAAAAAAATTATCATTTTATCTTACTAAATGGAGTAAATACGTTATATATTTAATGAATCGATATCACGCTTCCAAATAAAAGAATATGATATAGAGAAATCTAAAAAATTTGATATACCCATTATATCTAATTACTTTCTAATAATGCTGTTTAATGACATTAGAACTATAAAAACTTTGTTAGCATTAAACATAAAGAATTGCTATAAATTTTTGATACAAGTAAAAATTAACAATGTTTCAAAAATAAACGTTTTGATAATAAAAAATAATTATATATATTCGCACTCCATTCACTTTTTAAAAAAATGTAAAAACTAACAATGAATATTAATTAGTATTTAGTTAAATCTTAAAAAATGTAGCTCTCTTCTTAAATTTAAATATAAGTATTATATAGTAAAAAAATCACTTATTTCAAATTCCTTGAAAAGGAGGAAAAAATACTTTAATATTGTAGATATCAAATAGGGTAAGTATTATGTCGATTTGGTGTAACAACTTATTAATTCAAATATATCAAACTTTTTATAAAAATAATCAAACCGATCAAACTAAGTGTAAAAAATCAAACTAACCAATTGAACTTTTTAAAAAATCAAATCAATGGACTAAATGAATCAAATTATTTATTTATTTTATTTTTTGTATATAAAAAATTAAAATGACACATTTTTTGGATAAAGTAACGTTGTTTTGCATAAAATGATGTCTTTTAAACACCTAAGACGATATTATCTTAAAAATTTAATTGATTTAATTTTTTTAATTTTTTTAATTCAAAAATCAAACTAAATAAATTAAAATACCTATTACTTCGATTAGATTTTACTCACCCCTAATTCTCGAGTCTTAGAAATTTATTGTAGACTACGGCCATAAATCAAAATCACATGCTTCTATTTTTTGAGGATTTTTATGATGCATTATAATAGAATACCATATTTTTAAATTATCAAATTATGATTTTTTTAAAAAATAATAAAAAAATTAATTAATTTAATGATTAAAAAAATATGCATATTAAAATGTGATATACCTTAAATTTAATCTATTTTCCGAACATTTTTTGAAACTTATTTTTCTGTTCTTATTTTTTTAGTAGAAAGATGGAACGCACCAGTTTTGAAATATATATATATATATATATATTACAACACAAAAATTATTATTTTATCATCGAAATATCAGCATGACAGCATTATTTCCATTATTAACTATATTATAATTACTTTTGACAAAAAAAAAAACTATATTATAATTTCTCAACGGTGGAACCACACATGGTGGAGAAGGGGAGCAATTGCTCCCTTTAATTTGTTAAAATGAATAATTTTTTCACTTAAGAATATATTATAAAAATTAAATTTAATATATAATTGTTTCTCGTTAAATTTAATATAAAAATTCTTTTACATATTTAAATTTTATAAATATCTTATGACACACTTAAATTTAATACAAATATATACATTATCCACCTAAAAATATTTTTAAATCAAAATTCTTATTTGTTACTACTTATTATTATTTATTATCTCTGTTATTTAATGAGATAATAAATGCTCTTTTATCTAATTTGAGAGAGGATAATAGATTATTTTTATTAAATTTAAATATATTATATATAAAAAAAATAAAGCGTGCAAATACCTTTTATCAAGTTTTAAAGTTGAAAATATATATAAAAATTAAATACACCTATTTAAAATATTTCAGAATTTTATCCCTCTTACACATATTTATTAAACATTTATACCCTCGATACCAAATCCTTGGGCTGCCCCTACAATTACTTATTTTTGTTGTTTTATCGAATAACTCACTCAAGGTTACTTCATATTCTTCTCTCGCATAACTGAAAATAAAAATGCTTATATAATTTTTAATATTTTTCAAAAATGAGATAAATTGTTATTTTTGCTTTTAAATTATTAAACATGTGGTGATTTTACGTTTTTTTATTCGATTTTTTATCTTTAAACTTATAGAATAGGTTAGAATTATCTTTTTGAGACAAAAATCAAACATATTAAACGGATCTATAAGTAGTTAATAAAAATTCATAGTTTTACCTCTAGAATATTTAAAGTTAACGCAGTAATTTTTATCTTCAAACTATTAAAAATAGTATAATTTTATTTTTTTAATTATTTAAAAATAAATATTTTATTATTTTTAAAAATCTGTTAAACGCATGCGAGTCAACGTGAAAATTCATTTAATATGTTATTTCAAATAGTGCATAAAAATCACTTGCACGAATCATAAAAATAATAAATAAATTTAAAATATGTTTTAATTATATGATACATATTAAATTTAATAGTTATTAATTAATATTTATAAATTTAATACGCACTGTATACGTTCAGCGCCATAAAAGGAAAATTGAAGGAGTGTAGAAGTGGACAGAGGGGGCTAAATGCACAGTGAACAAACTCAATAATGTCGAGGATGTGGATGGTAGACCCCACTTGAAGAAATTTACGCCAACCGGTCTCTTTCAGTGTCACCTGCGCGTGTTTCCACCATCCTCTTGCTTGGCTCGTGGATATTACAGGCACATGTGTCGGTCATTATAATTCAACAACTTTGAAGACTCCTCCATGGAATTTAGTAATTAGTATGACCTTCTCTGATTAACCACAACTCCCTTTGATTAACCAATATAATGATTTTTGAAAATTACATTAAAAATTTAATTACTTTTATAATTAATTAAGATTCGATTTTTAATCCGTGGTTTAAAATGATATAATTATAAAAAAATTAATATAATTATCCTTACTTTTTTTTTATATGAGGGACATATCACTAGAAAAAAATTCAACTCAAAATTTCGAAATTAATTGCTGATGATTAAATAAATTATAAAGATTTTTTTATTAATCTCAAATGTTTATTTTTATTTTTTAAATAAATTAAAAATATAATTAATACTTATGCAATTTATTGAATTTGTAGTACTATAGTTTCTCGCTTCATTAATTATTTTTTTTCAATAATAATACAAAAACAAAGTGAAATAACATATGATAAATAATTAATTGAAGTTTAAATGAAATTTTCAGTAAAACTAAAAATCTCAAAATTATTTTTCAAAACGAAATATTTTTGGTTTGATTTGTTGTTTTCTTTATAAAATAACTAGTATTAGTATTATAATCCACGTGATACGCGGTAATTTTAAAAATTAATTATATCAAAATAAAAGTTAATTATTGAAATTTTTCTGTTAAATTGTGTTTAAATTAATTTAACACTAATTAAAATATAATATACTTTAGATTTATTTTTCAGCTCCCAAAAAATGGACTAAAAATAATTTTAATTAGGTGATTAAAGTTAAAATAGAATATCTAAATAATTAAAAATTCACTTAAAGAAGGGAGGGCTGATTCTCTCAAATATTTCAATGAACAACTGTGCATTTTTTTTTATCAAAGTAAAAACATATTAGTTTCATTGATTTGTAAACATTGAGCTAAATAAAATGGCTAAA
>CANXYI011013240.1:0-12313 GCA_948208565.1 Hura crepitans
CTGCTATTGCATACAACAAATTTAATGCCAAAAAATCTTGATATTATGAATAGTGAAAGTCTGACCTCATTGTTTTGCATATTAACCTACTGGTGGGTTAATGTGTTCAAGTTTATCCTCTATCTATTTTGCATATTAAAACACTAATAGGTTAATATTTTTAAATAGAAATTAAAAATAGAAGTTAAGTTTCTATAGCCGTGTGTTGTAAATAGTGACAATAAAAGTTAAAATGTAAAATGTTTTTGAATGTGCTTAAATGGAACCAAAAATGCCACATACTGAAGCTAAAATATTCTAAGGAATATAATGTTATATGTATTGGAATTTTTTTAATATGGAGAAGTATAATATGGAGAAGTATTTTATAAAAATTAGTTAAAGATAAAAGTAACAATTAGTCAAATTTTCTCAATCTTTGAGCATGTATTTTTTGGGGTTTTTGAGCATTGATACATATGATATATTGGACCTTAAAAATATGATAATTGGTGGATAATTGAAGATAAATCATTTTAGTTAGATTAAAAGAGTGATTTTTAGCTTAATTAATATAGGCCATTAGATCAACTTTGAAATTCAATCTTTGCCATTGATAGAAGCATTAAAAAGACAAAAAAAATTTATCCAAAAGGGCCAATTCCAGTTGCTCTTCTTTTTCATCCCTCTCTCATGTTGGAAGCCATAGAAAGCCAATTTTAAGCTTTCTCTCTTCTCTAATCACCAAATTACTTCAATCAAACTTTAGTTTCATGGTTTTTATCACTTCTAAATGCATTTTTGCCAAAAATGATGGCTGAAATATAGGTAAAATATGTTATTCAAGAATTGGGATGAATAGTGACAAATTTCATGCTAGTGTTTCTATTTAGGTTTTATAATTTTTTAGGTGTCTTTAGGATGCTAACTATAATTATTTTGAGTTAATTTGGCATTTGATTAAGTGTGTGAATTTATATGGATTTTTTTACATTATGAAATAAATAGTAACCAAGTTTTGAGGAAAGGTCTATTTGTAGAGTCTTATAATTTTGGAGAGCCTTTTGGGTGCTAATAAGAGTTTTATAAGCTTAATTTCATGATTGGAGGCATATTATAATATATATGAATTTTTGTGTATGTATGAGGTGTATATTTGTGGAGGAAAGTGAAAGGATCAAGAGAAAAAGGAAAATGAATGAATATAGAACCTTAAACAAGTGCTTTGAGCATATTTCGTATATGTATCTAATAATATAATACATTATTAATTGATATTGCATAATTAAAGTATGTTTATTGGTGTAATATTTATGTTATAAGAATGAATATTAATGATAAATGAGATGCATGTTTAATTAGTAGCTAGGTTAAGTTCAATGTATATTTTACTTATGAGATTGAGATAATTATGTAGTGTATGTATGTGAATTAGTGTGATGGCTAAAAATGCTTAAATATACCATGATGGTAGACTGCTTGTTATTTGTGTAGAAATGAAGTTAATTGATAATTTGATAACGTAATTGGAGAATTAAAGTAAGAAATATAAATTGATAAACTTAGTAGGTATGAAATGAAAATAGAAAAGTTTAGGTTTAAGCTTAAATAATTATATGATATCTCTATGAAAGTAATTAATGAGCAATGGCATGATTAGAAACATTAATAAAGCCAAAATCTACAAAATGATGATATAATGACATATTGTTGAAAATGTATATGTGGATGTAATAATTATGATTTAAAATGGTTTGCTTTGAAGTTATGATTACACTTGATGATGTGTAGATATGAGAGAGGACTATTTATAGCACGATTCTTGTCATGAGCAAATGACCATATTAAGTTTGTCATTAGGATACATGAGTGTATGATACGTATCGAACTATATAATTTACTTGAATAATAAATGATGCATACTAATGAATATATGGATGAAAGAAATGCAAAATGATATGATTCCCTTATATATTAATTTAGCAAAATGATAAAAAGAATAGTCACAACTTGAAATAGTTGAGTGTTGAGTTTATGCTATAAGATATCAAAAATGTGTATATTATGATGCTTGAATGTAATTGATGGATTATTATGAATTGAAAGTATAAAGATACTATTGATAAGTAAAGGTGTTAAATGATGGGTTGGGATGGACTAATGATCAAATTATGTTATTTTTATATGTTATGTATAAATATAAGATGTGGAAATTATGTTTATGAACTAAGTGATAGTTGAATGGCTTATAAGCCTTCATAATATGATACTATGGTTAAATGACTCGTAATTTTAAATTGAAGTCTAAATATGTGTAATCAATATCATATATTCTTTGGTTTTGATAGTGAAATTGAGTTATTATGATCATGAATGTTGTATGTGATAAATGAAATAAGCATGATTTTATCCTTAAAAAGTAGTGGCCGAAACAGCCAAGCATGGAATCTAAGTGCGTTATATGGGTGCATATGTGGTTTTAGTGTGTATGTGAGTAAAATAGTTAATAATGAAGTTTATCTGATGTGACAATTGTACTTATGGTATACTCATGGTAAAATAGGTTATGGCATGTAAGAAGAAGATTTAAATGGCATGTAAGCTTGATTTTTGAGTTAACTATGAATATGTACATGAAATGAGCTAAAAATGCTAAAATGAGAATATGTGATTTAAAAAGATATATGTATGTTAATTAAAGGCTAAGTGAGCTAGTGAATGTTTAGAGGATGTATAAGGATGAATGTCTTTAAGAATGTACTCATATTTTCCTCATATTATCTAAAAAGTCTACAGTAGTGCAAACATCGAAGATGAACTCTAAGTACAGTATTAAGGATATTATACTACAATGCATCATGATAATAATCTATTGTGAATTGGGTATGTAATGGCTGAAATTCCTAATTTCATGAATATCACTTCTCAACTATGAATAGTGTTTTCTAAGTAACCGATTAACAACGAAGTGGCTTATGGGGAGTACTAGTCATAATACTGTGATGGGAGAAATAATGATGAAAATAAAGTTATTTGAAGTAACCACTAAACAAATAAAATTTTTCATATCAATATCTACTAAATGTTGACCATAGTTTACATTGAGTTGTGAAATAGTTGGGAAGTGCCTAGACTAACCTATAAATAGCAGAACCTGAAGGTCAAAAATTACAAGTAGTTCAAAGGTGGTGAAATCAGAATTTCTTAACATTGATAGGTAAATTATCTGATTTTCTTAAACATACATTTGTTAATTAGCTAAATTCCCATTAAGTTTTGGGCCCAAGATTTTAGGGATCCCTAAATTTTGAATTTTTAAAATTTTTTTATTTAAAGAAGTAATTTTAAAGGCCTTAAACATTAAAATCATATTTTTGAAGCTTAAAATATAAATAGGATTAATCTGGACCATTGGATTGCCATATAGGCTGATCGTGACCATCCTTGATATTAATATATACAGTGAATGTGTGTGCATGTGCCACATGGAATGAAAAATCTCATCTTCTCCCCAAATCTCCCTTAGGCCAATGCCACATCCATCTTCTCTCTCTTCTCCCTTTTTTTTTCATAAGTCCCCAAAAACTCTATGAAATCCTACATATTATATACCAATACTTATTTATATCACCTCTAGAATCAAATTTTGCAGTCAATTTTGCATGAGGAAGTGAATTAGAGGCAAAGAGAATGCTTTGAAGGTTTAAGGTTTCAAACCCCCTAAATTGAGGTAACCATGAAATATATACCCTAACATTTTTCTAGGTAAATAAGGATGATCTAATTTATGATTCTAATGTTATTTTTGAATTAAAGGTGTATAGAAATTTTTATAAATTTTTCTAATGAAATTACTATTATAGAAACTAGAGAACTTGAAGGAGGAAAAGGGTAATGGCAAAAAGAAGCTGTAGATTGCTATTCAAGGTGACCAACAATTACTTTGTAATTGTATTTGATAAAATATATAAGTGTATATGTGCATCTTGAAAGTTCCATAATTGGTATATTATGTAAAGATCATTGATTCAGGGGATAGTGTAACCTTAAAATGGAGATTAGAGTATATTAGGGTTTATGGCATGTTAATTAACTAGATGAGTAAAAAATGGAGTGAAAATAAGCTAAATGAAGAAAATAGAGTAATAGTCAAATTGTGTGTATATCAAGACATATTGGAATTGATGAAATTATTGTATAATAGACATAATCAAAGTGAAATATTATTGAATAAATGAGTATAAGAATCAAAGTGTAATATTCTTGAATAAATGAGTATAACATGTATTGAATATATATATTAATGATTAAGTAGAATAATGAATTGTGGTACCTAAAGTATCTGTATGTTGCATGATAGCATGTATAATACATATTAGGTGTTAACATGTTAATTAGTAATGTTCAATGGGTAAATGGTAATATACATAATCGAAATTGTACTATAAAAAGAATGATGTGAAATGGTTATTTGTAATGACAAAAGTAGTTGTAATTAGTAAATGTGTATAATGAAATTGTACTACAAGATGAGTAATATCAAATGATGATGAATGTGAAATGAGCAAAGGCATTAATGGTACTAATGTTACACTATCTGGATGAATATATGATTTGAATCTAGCTTGATAAAATTTTCATGAGATATGCAATTTATGAGTAACAAAAGTCAATATAGAATGGTTTATATGTGCTGGACAACCTATTCAATTAATTTACTAGTTAACTAGGGGACGTAATAGCTGCTAGGACACTTTGGTGTCATTATATGTGTACATTGATATTTGATGATAACTAATTATAAAAGTGATTGCAGCTACTGGGAGGTCTAAAAGAACCATTGCATGTATTCTAAAGTTGGTGCAGCCACCAGGAGGTTCAATAAGACCACTGCACACATATATATTAATGATATTGATATAATGCAGGTGCAACCATTATGAGGTCCAATAGAAGCACCACACAAAACATAAGTGGGTGTGGCCATCGAGAGGCTTAACAAGACCATTGCACACTTATATTGATATGATATGCTAGTCCAATAGCTATGAGGTCCAAAATATGTGCCAATGCACATCATGATCTTAATATCCAGTATTAGGATTAGTGTCTGTCATATATGGGACAGTAAATAACAAATGGTAAAATTGTGATAGATAGACAAAATGAATGGGTTAATGATTATGCCTTAAATGAGTTAAGTAAACTAAATAATGACTTTAGCATTATCGAGGTAAGTGAATTGGTTAGTGATTATGAAACTTAATGAAGGCAAGTAAATATGGATAACTAACTGTAAGCACAAGTGATGAATTATGACAAGTAAGTGACATATAATGGCCAATAATAAATTATGGCAATATAATGATAAAAAATGGCTAAATGTGTAACACAATAGGAAAGGTAAAATGTGTAAATGTTATATGACATAGTTGATTGTTTGAAATGCATGCTTGGCATGTGTGCATGTTTATGTGAACATATTTTATTAAATACACCACTAAACTTTATGATTAGGGCATTGTGTTTTTAATGTATAGTTTATAAATAGACAACTTCGGCCCAGCCATAGAGCAATGGTACCATGCTAAGAGATTCAAGTTTTGGTGTACATTATTTATGTTTTAGTGTGATATAGATAAGGGTAGTTGGTAGTCATATCTAAATAAAAGGTATAGGTCTTAGTAACATTTATGTATTATTTATGTAATTACTCTGGTCATGTAAATTAATTAAACAAACATCAATAATATATAATAGGTGTGTGATGTGAACCTAACATATGGTAATATTAAGATTGTTATTGATGTTGTGATTATGATGTAACTGATGTCACTGAGATATAACAATGATGATGATATTAAGGGACTAAAAGGGTCTAGCATATGGATTTGAGATTGAGACTTTATATAAATGTGATTTTCTATAGGTTTTATTTTTGCATATGACACCGTGCAGCCATTATGCTATCGAATTTTTATCCTAGCAGGACAATGTTAACTTTCATATGCATACTCTAACTCAGGATGATTTACTTATAGGCCTAGGATGCTTACAATACACATACACATAATAGGGTTTTAAGAAGATAATGGTAAATCTAGACTAAACTAGTTAACTTGCTATCTCTTATCTAGGCTGCCAATGGTTAAAGTAAGAGGTGTCACAATGTACCATCTTTCATTCAGGTCTAGTTATTAGGTTGGGTGAGGGGTGTCATATTAGGTGGTATTAGACCAAGATTTAAGTGTTCCTAGGCTACATATGAGTGCCATAGGGTTCATATATACATAGATTACACTACAATGTACGGCATAAGGCCAATGTTTGTTCATTGATATAGATTGAAGATGAGTGAACAAAGACCATCCTCTAGCCTAGCCTGGACTTACTCAGTTAGTACAAGTATAATTGACATTGATAAAGTGGATGGTAAAAGTGTTTAAATAGGTTGTTACAATAGTTACCCCACCTTTACCACTAGCACCACATCAACCACTATAACTGCCTTTAGCCCTCTAGAAAACATGTTTAAAATCAATTAAGAAAATGGGAGCTATAGACCTTTTAGGGGTAAATAGAGATTATTCTACTATAATTAGGTATTGGCTTGAAAGAACCGAGTGGATATTGCTGCAGTTAAAATACACCATCGAGGAGAGCTTGATTTGTGCTACCTTGTTGTTGTAGGAGAAAGGGTTTCACTAGAACAAAATAGTTGCAAAATGTAATGCTCTAATAGATTTGGCATAGTACTTCTTCCTATAGGAGTTTAGGAAGAGATAAATTATGGAAGGCTATTTGGAGAAGAAAAGGCAGTGGTTTTTAGACCTAAAATAGAGAGGAAGACTAGTATCAGAGTATGTAAAAGAATTTACTAGATTGAACAATTATGCAATTGAGATTATCCTTACTGAGGAAGAAAGGTGCAGAAGTTTTAAAAAGGGCTTTAACACTAACATTCAACTCTAGGTAGCAATAAATAAGATCAGAGAATTTGCTCCTTTAGCTATTACAAACTACACAGTGGAGGATGTGCTCAAGGAGAAAAGGGTTCTAAAAAAGAGATCTTTCATAGCAGACCAAGCTAGTTTAACTAGCTCAAAGATCTAGAGTAGCAGGGTAGTTTAGGCCCTAAAAATAAATACCAGCCAATAATGCATAGGTTTCTAGTGCAAGGAGTACACATCCTATCTGAGGCACCTATGGGAGGAGATAAGGGGTATATACTAGAGATCCATTCTAGGGGCATGCTACAGATATAATTCTAGGGGCTATTATTAAAAGGATTGTTTGTTGAGACCTGATGCTAAAAACTCCACTCAACTCCATGCCTTATCACCAATACCCTCTAAGAGTCAAAAAGAGAGCAAAGGAGATAGAGTTAAGACAAGTCAGAAGCCTCAATCAAAAGCAAGCCAATGAATAAAAAATTAGGCATTAGCATGTCAGTATGCCATTAAAGCTCGAGAGGAGATATATTCTCCAATCATCATTTCTAATACTTTTTACTTTTTGGTTTTGCCTATTTAGCATAGTTGACCCAAGGTTTACGCATTCCTATGTTTGCACCATAGTAGCACATGATAGGGATTACATTAAGAGTCTTTAGATATAATAATTATGGTTAGCAATCCTATTAGGTAACATGTGATAGTAAATAAAATGTATGAGAATTATCCTTTAGCCGTCTAAGGATATGTCTTCCTCAAATCTTATTGAGCTACCTTTTAATGAACTTGGTGTCATAATGAGTATGGATAGGCTATCTAGACACAATGCCATAGTGGATTACAAACAAAAGAGGCTCAGTCTCTAGATAGTTAAAGGGGAGGAAATCATAGTAGTCAATGAAAGAATAGACTTTTGGTCTAATATGATTTCTATAGTGATAGCAAGAAGATTGATCCAGAAGTGTTACCAAGCATATTTGGCACATGTAATAGATACTAAAAAGATAAGACCCGATGTTAATCAAATACCAGTGGTAGCTAAATTCCTAGATAAACTATCAAAGTTACCACCTGAATGTGAGATTGAATTTGCCATTGAGGTGTAATAAAGCACAACACCAATATCAATAGCTCCCTATAAAATAGCACTTGTAGAGTTGAAAGAGCTAAAATAATTGAATGAACTATTAGGTAGTGGGTTTATTAAACCTAGTGTTTCCTTTTAGGAAGCATAATATTGCTTGTAAAGAAGAAGGATGGTTCATTACAATTATATATAAATTATAGATAACTAAATAATATGACCATTAAAAATAAATACCCATAGCCTTAAATCGATGACTTGTTTACTCAACTAAAAAAGACTAATGTTTTCTTAAGGATTGACCTAGGTTTTGGTTATCACCAGCTCCGGATGAAATAATATGATGTTTTAAAAAGTAGCCTTATGGACCAAGTATGGACACTATAAGCTTCTAATGATGACATTTAGGCTGACTAATGCCGTAGTTGCATTTATGGACTAGATAAACCAAATATTCAGACTGTACCTATATCAGTTTATGGTTCACTAATGAAATTCTAGTGTATTTTAAGACTAGAGGAAGAACATGAACAACATCTCAGGTTAGTATTATAGACATTAAAAGAAAAGTAACTTTTTGATAAACTAAGCAAATGTGAGTTTTGGTATAATAAAGTAGCATTTTTAGGGAATCTTGCTTCGACTGTCCAAATAGATCTAAGCTAGATCAAGGCTATACCATAATGGAAGCCCTTGAGAAATGTGATAGAAATCAGAAGATTCTTAGGAATAGCTAGATGCTATAGGTAGTTTGTCAAAGGGTTCTTAATGTTGCTACTTTTATGACATACCTATTAAGGAAAGACATGAAATTTGTGTGGAATCATATGTGTTTAGAGAGTTTTAACAAATTGAAAGCCATGTTGATAAAAGCCTTTATCTGTACATAGCCAAAATCTAGGAAAGATTTTCTGATCTATAGTGATGCCTCACATAATAGACTTTGGTGCATGTTGATGTAGAATGGTAAAGTAGTAGCTTATGCATTTAGACAACTAAAGCAACATAAGAGGAACTATCTGACTCATGATTTGGAGTTAGTTACTATTTTCTTTGCCTTGAAAATTTTGATGCATTACCTACATGGTGAGAGATGTTATATGTGTACTAATTATAAGAGCTTGAAATATTTACTTACTTAGAAAGAGTTAGACTAGAGACAATATAGATGGATAGATTTTATTAAGGACTATGATTGCATAATTGATTACCATCTTGGCAAAGGTAATGTTGTAGCTTATGCACTAAGTGAAAAACTTTTATGTGCCATGAGAGCATTGAATGTCCAATTGCAACACTAAGAGATAGAGCTTTGGTAGCTAAATTATAGGTGAAACCTAACTTGATTCAACAAGAGAAAGAAGCCTAGCAAGATGATAATCAACTCAACCATATAATGGATTTG
The DNA here is from genome assembly GCA_948208565.1 of Hura crepitans. Lineage (NCBI taxonomy): Eukaryota > Viridiplantae > Streptophyta > Magnoliopsida > Malpighiales > Euphorbiaceae > Hura > Hura crepitans. The sequence continues at coordinate 9,422 of CANXYI011013240.1, forward strand.
ATTAATAAGGGGAAGCCTACTGAGCGTGAGATCAAAGCAGATAAATGCATGTATTATCATGATCAACTATGTGGGCATGATAGAGAAGATATTTAGAGATAAATTATCAAGAAGCCATATGCTATGCATCCTAGGAGCATAAAAATGTATCAAGTTTTGAAGCCTTATTACTAGTGGGTAGGAATTAAAATGATATAGCTAAGTATGTGACCAAATGCCTTACCAATTAGCAAGTAAAAGCTTAACATCAAGTTCCTTCTAGATTATGTCATCCCATAGCAATACTAGAATAGAAATGGAAAGAGTTCATAATGGAATTCATAGTTAGGTTACCTATGACAAGGAGTAAATGTGATGTAATATGGGTAATTATTGATAAGTTGACCAAAAAAGCACACTTTATCTCAGTGAGGATGGCTTACCCACTAGATATGCTTGCACAACTATACATTAATGAGATTGTGAGGTTACATGGACTTATTGGTTTTTCTCCATTATACACAGTGAAAAAACTAAAAATTTGAGAGAAACCAGTAGTGGTAATAGACCCAAATAATTTAAAATTCATCCTAAACATTAAATCTACTAGCGTTTCATAATTTACCATAAAGGATGATAGTAGACTCCTTCCATGTGCTCTTCTCACTGTGTTGTCACAAACCACAGTGATCCTCTTTAAGGAACACCTCTAAGGTAATCAACACAAGAAGTTTTCAAAAGCGATCAACTTGTAATTCCTTGTGCAAGTAGTAATTATAGGTGGATGAAGGAAAAAGAAGAAAACGTATGTGTTTTATTATTCTATGCCAAAAATCTATAGTAGAATTTATCCTAATGGTGGCTACTACAAATAAGGCTTATTTATATTATAATTAAACCCTATTTAGGTTAGATTTTAACACATAAAATCTACCCTATATTAGAGCAGAATGGACCCATCAACTGGGCCACTTTCTGTCCTATCCGCATAAGCCTTTTAATAGGCTTATGTGTAATCTACTTTGCCCTTACTTTCATTAATCCTATATGGCACTCTAAGGCCCCATCTCAGATTAATAATTACTTTGATTTAAGGTCTTTAAACCTTTTAAAAGCCTATAAAAATCATATGCAAGAATAATTAAACATTGGACTCAATAAGGCCCAAGTTCAAAAACCCTTATTTTCCAAAAGCCCTAATTTTTTAGACTTTTCATATGCAAGTAGGCCCCAAGCCCATTTGCTCATTTCTTTTTCTTAATTTATCTTCCAATGATATCTCATATCATTAGAATATTCAATCTCATGGAATCTTTCTCAAACTCTATTTATGTTTGTGACCCTATGGGTTTCTAAAATAGCTTGGCAGTATACACTGAATTAAAGTCTTAGTCCAACTAGGACTCTATAGTTTCAATCTTAATGAATGGATATCAATTAACTAATTGATATATCAATCATACACAAGTCAAGAGAGGCATCTAGCCAAGCATCAGGACTACCCAAGTGCTAAAAAGTAAAGTTGTTTGACTTAACCCTTCCATATAGAGTTACGGTGCAAGAAACTCCTTCCACCATCTTTTACCTCATCCAATTTTGAGTATGGACTAGTGTCAACTCATAGCTAAACTAAGTATGCCTAATTAAGCCCTGAACATATTTTTCTAATAATTTCACCATTGTTCCAAAAATGCCTTTAGTGAATCCCATTCACACATGACACTTTGCTCTTACTAGAGGTTCTTGAATAAAGATTACTCATTAGAACTATGAGATAAACTCCCTACTATAATCTAGGGTGGTGAATCCTCTATTGATTTACTACCCTATCTTTTAATATGATATGCCATACCGAAGCACCTCACTTACTATGTATACTTCTTGTTCAGAGCAAAAGCTTTAAAGTCAAAGTATGTCACTCTATATTTAAGATAGTTAATGGTCTCAAGTCTAAGGATACTTGCACCACTGATATGATGAGATACTTTCACTAACATAGATTGAGTGTCCATGAAAGCATCTCATGGTGGGTCCCTGATGTACTTACTTCCCAAGTAAGTATCCATATGTTAACTCCAAGCATCTTTATGCTTAGAGCTTGTGAGAACTACTGCTTGATCCAATCAAGAAGTATAATATGTGCTAATCTTTTTACATTAACAATGTCCTATCTTATTAATATTATGATCAAGGATATTTAGGTATATCACATTTGCATACAATACGAATCTCACATCATGAACGCTTAATAATTTCTTCTACACTATGATTATATACCACAGAGTTTATTACATAGTTTTAGACATTGCAAACAATTATAAGTAATATATAAAAGTACCATGATATAAAGAGAATTGCTTCAAAGTATGAATTGACAATGTCTAAATAGATGTTCCTCTACATAAATTGATTAGAATCTACTCATGACACTTATGGCAAATGCTATAGTTATAGATATGATAGATCCTATAGTTGAACCATATGGGTTCCTAATCATATGCTTTCTCTCCTCAGGTCTTGTACATAACATTACATATATGATAGATCCTATAGTTGAACCATATGGGTTCCTAATCATATGCTTTCTCTCCTTTTGTGTCTTGGTAGACAGATTTAGAAAGGTGTTTTTCATGCAACATAGGAATATAACCTTTCTTAGAGAGATCCATGCTAAACGTCTTCAGCATATTGTTTATGTACATAAATTGTGAAATACCAAGTAACCATCTGGAACTATCTCTATAGCTTGTGATCCCTAAGATGTAGGTTGCTTCCCCAAGGTCTGTCAAGTAGAATTTTTTACTCAACCTAACCTTAACTAATTAGAGGACAGAGACATTATTTCTTATTAGTAGTATGTCATATATATACAACACAAGAAAAATGATTGATTTTTTACTAACCTTTTTGTAA
>CANXYI011013503.1:0-16340 GCA_948208565.1 Hura crepitans
GTTTTAAGTTTTCTTTAATAGAAGTCATAATGAAAAATGTATTTTACAAAGGCCAATCTCCTAGATATGGAAGCTGGGCAATTATCGCCAATTCTTATAGAATTACGGGTAGTTGTCAGGTCAAACCACAACTAATAAATGACCCGATTTCTAGGTACACACATATGCTTGTTGTATATTCTTAACATTGTATTTTATTTTCTCTAAATGAAAAGGTGACATGAATGCTTTAAATAAATGCTTGCTCATATGATACATGATAGAATTAGAATATAAAGAAAGGTATATTATTGGGGCATTAATAAGATCTAATTCTGAAATCTTTCTGGGCAAAAGGTCAGTGGTCCTAGTGGAGAGCTAGGTAGCAACTTCAAACACTAACTGCTCTTATCCTTGGTAAAATACAATAAACTTACTGTGGCGACTCCATTGGAGATTGAGAATTTAAATCTAAAAGTGCCCAAATAGTATACCTTTTAATATTCTAATTTTTATCAATCCCATGTATTTCATCTTATATAAACTGTATCCCTTTTACCTTGGATGGTGTTGTAAACCATAACTCCATTTTTTATTTAAGAATAGGGAAATGCTAGCATATCCATCACTTACAAGCCTTATACCTTTGGGTATATGAAAAGGTGAACTAATCAGGTGCAATTATCCTTGATTGCAAAGAACTATTAGGAGGGACCTATGCTTATGGGAGCCATAAGCCTTTTTTATGAAACCTTGAGCCCATATAGTCAAATTTAGTAACTTCTCTTAGGTTGTATGACCTTCAGTGCTTATGACTTGCATTATGATTGCTAAGTGGGCCTATTGCATTTAACCTTATTTGAAGTGGGGCTAAATCTATTGGGTCTTTTATCTAGGATGAACCCAACCTAATTTCACATCAAATGAGAATTAAATGCTATGGGCTATTGCCTTTGCATGCGCTTCAAATACAAGAGACTAATTAGGCCTAATGAAGCCTAAGATCGAACCTATACATCCCCCAATAAGGTTGGAAGGCTTATTGTATGTATTTGTCTCTATTGCATCATGAACATGCATATCATGCATCATCTGCACTTTGCATTGTAAATATATTGATCATGCATCATTCCTATTCCATTGTTTTGACAGCCATCATTGATCCCTCATTCACTACCTAATAGAAAAGAGTAGGCAAGTGACTTAGTAGAACCAGTGATCCCCTATTATATTATTCTAGCCAAAGAGAGGAACCATGTCTGCTGAGGAGTTCATTACTAGATCCATGCTAATAGAGGCAATGGGTGAGAGATAGAGAAAAGAATGATTGTAGCTATCACCAATGCCTTGTCTGGTGTGAATATTCAAAAGGAGGTAGGCCAAACTTCAACCACTCATAAAGCCAAGGAAGTAATAGGTGGAGCAGATGATCAACTATCAGATGATAAAATCACCTTGGTTAAGAATACAATAAGGTTCCCCCACCTAAGATATTTGAAGATGATCAAATTAAGAAGTTGAATGAGAAGATAAAAGCTATGACTAGGCTAGTCACTAAGGGCAAGGATGTCGATCTTGATGATATCAATTTGAGACTCGACCAAACTATCCCTCACAAGTTTAAGATGCCTGATTTGAGCAAATTCAATGGTACAACTAACCCTAAGACATACTTAAAGTAATATGCAATCACTACGAAGGCCACCAATTTATCTAAAGAGTAAGTTGTAAGCCTATTTAGTATGTCTCTCATCGGATAGGCTTTGGACTGGTACCATTACTAAAAGAAATGGGTCAAGAAAGATTGGAATAAGCTAGCTCAAGCATTCAGTAAGCAATACTCCAACAATGCTAGTATTAAAGTAACTCTAAAGGATCTAGAGCTTATAAAGCAAAAGCCTAATGAAACCTTTTCGAACTATCTAGAAAGGTGGAGGGCTATGATTTTGAAAATGAGGAACATGCCTAAAGACATCGATCAGATTAAGATATTTATCAAAAATGCCAATAATTACATGAACAGGGGGCTTATAGCTAAAGGTATCACAACCTGGGAACATTTGAAAGACATCACAATCGACCTAGAAGTAACTTATCAGAATAAAGGATTCAAAAGATCAAGGAACCCCAACTATTCAAGTAACAATGCTAAAGGCACCACCAAAATTATAGACGTACATGCTATCTAAGGCAAACAATATTCTAATTTGGGTAAGTCACTAACCTGGTGTTTAAGGAAACTTATAAAAGAAGGAAAGTTACAACCACTCCCATCGTAACCATTAAAAGGTCTATTGCCTCCTAATCATAGACGTGACCAATACTGCACCTATCACCAAAGAATAGGCCATCTCATTGACAACTGCAAGATTTTTAAAAAAGCTTTTTAGGACCTTATTAAATCCAAACAAATACTAGACCTAGAAGCTAGCTCAAATCCACTTCCCAAACATTAGAATTCTTACCTTCTCAAGTTGAGATTACCTGAAGAGTACATTCTGAGGGAGATCTATGAATCCGATCAAGAGATTAAAAATGAGGTGAGAGAGAGTGAACCATTCTTCTAACCAATTTTTGGGATAGCGAGCTTAGAGAGAGCAAAAATTTTTGAGATGGATCCTCTGATGAGGATCTCAAAGAGGGTAAGAAAGAACCGATTAAGGTCAAGGGAGAAATAATGGAAAAAGTTGAGAAGAATGGTCAAATCTTACCTAAAAAATAACCCAAAGTCAAAGAGGCTAAATATGATAAGGTGCTTGAATGGTTAAAGAAAACACAAGCTCATATCAGCATTTAGGATTTGTTGATGTCATCTCAAGCCTATAAGTAAAAGGAGGTTAAAGCCCTAAGGCAAGTTGCTGTATCCATTACCACAACTCCTCAAGTTATGAAAACTAGTATGACATGGCTTATAACTTTCTCTAATGAGGACTTACCTCTAAAAGGAAGGGAACATAACTAGCCCTTTTTCATTAAATCCGAGGTGAGTAGGAAGAAAATTGGATGCGCTATGGTTAATGATGGTTCTTCACTATGTGTTTGTCTAGTCAAGATCTTAATAGGCTTAGGAGTAAAGAAAGAAGATTTAGTGCCCTCTAATATTACCATCAAGATGTATGATGATACAAGAAGGCAAGCATAAAGATCTTTTACTACCAAGGTCCAAGTGGGGCCCATTATCTATGAAGTAGAGTTTACTGTAATCGCCATCCCGGCTACATTTTTAGTCCTGCTGGGAAGGCCTTAGTTTCACAAGTTTAGAAGAGTCCCTTCCACATTACACTAGATGATCAAGTTCCCCTATAAAGGTAACATCATCAAGATTAAGGCTAAAATTGTTCACACTATTTCCACACTAGCTATCCAACCAACTTTTTAATGGGTTTTCATATTGCTAGGATATATAAAGATTATATAGACCCCACAGCGTTTAAGATCATGAAGAAGATGAATTTCTTTCTTGGTGCTAGTTTAGGGAAAAATCTTTAAGGTATAACTGAGCCACTATAGCTTAAAACCCAAAAAGATACTAAGGGGCTAGGATATGACCTAAACCTAAGAGGTAACTCAATGAAAGGGAACAGTCTTAAAGGCTACATTATGAAGCATGAGAAAACAAAGTATGATAAGGCTCTAAAGCCTACAGTAGTTGATTGACATTTCAAGCTTAATCATGAAGAAGATGAATTTCTTTCTTAGTACTGGTTTAGGGAGCAATCTTTAAGGGATAACCAAGCCACTAAAGCTTAAAACCCAAAAAGATACTAAGGGGTTAGGATATGACCCAAGCCTAGGAGGTAACTCAACAAAGGGGAACAATCTTAAAGACTACATTTTGAAGTAAAAGAAAACAAAGTATGATGGAACTCCAGAGCCTACAGTAGTCGATGGACATTTCAAGCCTGGGTTTGAGATCTTTGCTAATGTCATAAACTAGGAATTAGGTAATTTAAAGTAGATCTAGTGGGTAGAAAAAGTCTTTTTAGTAGTAGCAGCCATTAAAAAAATCTACTCAAATCCTCTTGAAGATTTGTGTGATATAGATAATGATTTATTTATTGATCAAGAGTTTACTTATTTGTGTGATGTTTTTATTGATGCCAGCATGCATCCAAATAATCATTACTTGAGCATATTTGACATTAACTACATTAAAACTAACTTATTTAATCTTGGTAAAAATGAACTTCTTAAAAATACATTAATTGCCCATGTTACTACTGCCAAGGAAAGAAAAAAATTTAGGAAGTTACTAAAGAAATATAAAAAAATCTTTGCATGGAACTATAAGGACAAGCCTAGGATTGAACATGAAGTAGCTAAACACACCATCCCAACTTTTAACCATATTATTCCAATCTACTAGAAGCTCAAACGAATGAGGCCTGAATGGATAGAAAAGGTTAAAGAGGAAGTTGTCAAGTTACTCGAGGCCAAGTTTGTTGAAGAAATAGTCTTTCCCACTTAGTTAGCTAACATCATCCCTGTGCCAAAGAAAGACAGAAGGGTTAGAATGTGTGTGGACTATCAAAACCTAAATAAAGCATACCTTAAAGACAACTTCCCTTTACCTCATATAGATATACTGATGGATAGCACAGACATGACAGCCATGTATTCCTTTCTTGATGGATTCTCAAGGTATAACCAAATTCTTATAAAAGTGATGGACAAGTGCAAGATAGCCTTCATAACAGAATAGGCAACCTATTACTATAAGGTAATACACTTTGGGCTAAAAAATATAGGTGCAACATACCAACTAATGGCCATCAAACTCTTTGACAACATGATACACAAAAAAGTAGAAGTCTACGTGGATGACATGATGGCAAAGTCCACAATAAGGGAAGGACATTTTGAAGCATTAAAAATGATCTTCCAAAGGTTAGACCAATTCAATATGAGACTCAACCCCAAGAAATATGTCTTTAGAGTTACGTCTAGAAAGCTGTTGGGATTTATGGTCAATAAGAATGGGATTGAAGTGGATAAAGTAAAAGCAATCTTAGAGATACCTGTCCCTCAAATATTCAGATGATTCCTAGGTAAATTGCTATACATTAGCAAGCTCATAGCCAAATTCACATCTATTTGTGAACCCATATTTAAGCTCTTACATAAAGGATAACTAAGTGAATGGAATAATGATTGCCAAAAAGCCTTTAAAGCTATCAAACGGTACCTAACCAAGCCTTCTATCCTAAAACCACCTAAACCAAGAAAATCTTTAATCTTGTACCTTAAAGTAGAAGAGACCTCCATAGGGGCTCTCATTGCACAAGCAGATGAATCTAGAGTAGAGTACATGGTCCATTACTTGAATAAGAAATTGCTACCATATGAATAAAAGTATGCAAAAGTCAAGAAGATATGTTTAGGAGTAATTTAGGTCTCTAAAAAGCTATGTCACTACTTTCAATCATATAAAGTGGAGGCAGTAGCCAAGCATGATCCTCTAAGGTATCTACGAATTATGCCTTCCTTAGTAGACAAAATAGGTTGATGGATTTTATTACTATAGGAATTTGACGTCTTCTATGTAACTAAGAAAATAATCAAGGGCCGAATAGTAACTGACTTTCTAACGCAACCCCTAATAGAAGGTAAGGAAGAAGAATTTGATTTTCTAGGTGAATACTTGGGGGCAATATCTCAAGAAGGATGGCAAGTGTTGTTTGATAGGGCAGTAAATTAGAAAGGAGCAGGTACATGTGTGCTGATTATCAATCCAGAAGGCAAACATATGTTCTTTGCTAGGAAATTGGAATTCCAAGCCACCAACAATATTGCTGAATATAAAGCATGTATCTATGGCCTAGAAGCTTTGTTCCAACTAGGGGCAAAGGTAGTTAAAGTATATGAGGACTTCATGTTAGTAATACAACAAGTGAAAGGCAACTGGGAGTTTAAGGATGAGAATCTAAGCAAGTATGTTAGAATACTTATAGATTTGTTTGAACGATTTGACCAATGTATTTTTCATCACATTCTAAGGAAACAAAATTGTAATGCATGTGTTTTGAGGCTCTGTGAACAGTGCCACTAGGTTCGAGAAGTGTGTCAGGTCACTTACACGTAAATCGAGGTAGCAACATTAGTCATAAAACTTTGAAGGGCTTTAAGATGATGAAAAAAGAAAAATTTTTAAATTTAGTAGAACCAATAATTCATTTTAGGTAGTAAGCTACTGATTTATGTAATAAAATTGAGTTGGGTCGAAAATGACTCGAGATGTGCCCGAACGAACCCAAAAATATCAAACCCTGAAGCTTAAAAATTCCACTGAGTTCATTGGTGAAACGATTTTTGGATTCTGAGGTCATTTGCAAATTCTCATAATTTTTAAGATTGACATGCAAATCGAGGCAATTTGAAAACTATCCTATCGATGAAATTTGGCTGCAAAAATTTATAAGCACGTAAAAGGGATTAAAGTATGAATTTTAAAATAAACGGTGTAATTTTTTGGTGTCCATGTGAATTTTGGTGAATTTCCAAATTTTTACCAAAAATCGAGCCATTTCAGGATGGTTCCGGTGGTTGCAGGACCTATCTGTACCATGCTAGTTAGCCTAGGGGCCATGCCAAATGGCAAATTATTTTGACAAGTGGAAAATTCCACTAAAATAAAGAAAAACAATTTCCTCCCTTAGTTGTCCAAAATTAATGCCATCCAGGGGAAGAGAGAGAAATTTCATCTTTTTCCTTCAGCTAATTCTGCCATTTCTTGATTCTTAAATTAAATTTGGTGTGTTAGGGACCATAGGGATGAAACAGCACAACAAAAGGAGTCTCCAAGAGTTAATTAAAATTCCTCAAAGTTTCTTCAATAGAAACTATCCAACAAGGGTGTTTTAGGTGAGTTCTTTGTCTTTCCTTTGAGTTTTCTTGAGATTTCTTGGCTAGAAATGGGTATTTAGGGTGGCTAACATATGTGGGGATGTGTATGAATTGTGTTTGAGGTGAATTGAGGCAAGGAAAGGCATGAAGAAAAGTGTAGAAGTCACTATGAAAGGCTAGGCAGCTTGTGGAATTAAAGTGTTGGCAAGCCTCAAGTGGTTCTCATTAACAAGTAAATGAATTACAACATTTTCTTCATGCCATTTGATCTTTAAGGGGGTTGGAAATGGTGATTCATGTGTTTTTGGTGTGAGAAATGAATGAAAGGCTTGGGATATGGAAATGGTCGAGGGCTTTACACGGTATATTAGTGTTAAATTTGCTTGATTTTGGGTTAGAGAATAATATTTGTGATTATGGTACCCAAATGTAAGTTGTATGTATATAGCTATTTGATTTGGCATGTGATTCAGCATGGTTCCTAAAGGATTAAGTTAGAGTAGTATGTGTATTAGGCCTAATTCATGTATAGTGATGATTTGGCATGTAAATAGCTTGATCAAAGTGTTTGTGAATGTGATTTAAGCATTAGCCGAGACATATGCTTTGGGAATTTCACCTAGATTAGCATAAACATGGACTTACATAATAAGAAAGAGTGTAATAAGTTGGTTTAGTGCATGATTATGGTGAATTCTTTGAATGGCTAAGACATGTACTATAAGTGAGTTACTTAAAATGGCATGAAATTATTGATAACATGTGTGAAATGTTTATGTATGATAAGGCATGATAATGTGAGCATGTTTAGTCTAAATTGGTTGGCATGAAACTAGTTTAATGTACATAATTAAAATGGCATGAAATGTAACTAAGATTTAGCATGTAAGATGTCTTGGAAATGAGACTTGAAATTGGTTTGTAATGTGCCTTTGAGGACTATAACTTGTGACTAAATAATGTGCCTATAATATGTGCCTTTAAGGGCTATGCTTTGGGTCTAAATATAATAACAATTATGCTTATGTTTGGCCATGTAAATGGCTTAAGGGCTACATGGCTTAGGGCTTATGAACACAGTGAAAATAATGATAAAAACTGCACTAAAAACTATTGAGAAATGGACCTAGAAAACGCTTTTGAAAACTTGACAAAATGACCTATAACTACCCAGTTTGACCATTACCTAAATAAAAAATACCACTGGATAGTAAATGGCAAATATTTGAGAAATAATTATGGAATAAATTCGAGCATAATATACTTTAATTTTTGGCAATGCTGATACTTGAAAATACTATTGGGAATTTACTCGATACAACCTAATTATGGCCATACCAGATCGACCTAAAATCGAATTGTACAATAAAACTTATAACTGACTGTTTTTAACTTTTAAATATTATAAGAAGTTAATTGTGAAGAAATGAACATAAATTGAGTTACATGGCCCATTAGTTAGACACCCACTGTATAGGTTGACCAATCAACTTAGGGATTTTAGTAGCTACTACATTGTCTGATTTTTAGGCAGGGTCGATACAGTGGCCTAGGTCTATTTTAGGCTATTGTAATAGTCTGTTAGACAGACACCCATGTGCTTTTGCACATTTGATGCCATTCACTTTACTTTGCTAGTGCAGCAGCGTAGGTCCTAGAGGACAATTGCACTAGTAAGTTAAACAGCCCAGTCTATGGCATTCTTGATCTTCAAATCCATTCACCTTATTTTGTCGGTATAGCGGTGTAGGTCCCGAAAGACCACTACACTAGTTAGTTAAATAGACCAGTCTACTAGGTAAACTAGTTTGTGACATTTTAATCTTCAAACAGAGCTGGTATAGTAGCCAAGGTCTTGAAGGGCCACTATACTAGTCTGTTAGACAAACTATAACTTGTTATTTGCACCTTCGATGCTATAACTTGATCAGGCCAATGCAGCGGTCGGGGTCCAAAATATGAATCACTGCACTCCTTTTAGTTCCCTTTAGGTCCTGTGTTTTGAAGTGTTGTCTACTTAGTCAGGCCTATTAATTTAATGAAATAAATAACATACAACAATGATGATGTCAGATGTTATTAAAATTTCTAGATTTTGGTATAATTAACTGAAGAAATAATCAGTGTATACCATTAAAGGTATTTTGGGTCATTTTACATGTATACCACTTATTGACCTGATAATTCAATCACTTGACTGTTATTATTAGAAATGACTTAAATTCATAATTTACATGATTTTAATTGAATAAATACATGGTAATCTATTATGTACAAATAAAAGGGAATTTTGGTCATTTGACACAGAAAAATTATTTATGTACAGTAATAACCTTATATATGCATGAATGAAATAATTGACATGATTTAAATGCTTCAGTTCACCATTGAGTATACTATATACTTAGCGTACCTATTTTAGTGTGTAAGTACCCAGAATAGAGATGTAGCCTCGTGAAACAGTGCAACCAAGTTCAGAAGATAAGCATAAAAAGGTGGAACTATAAATTTTGTATAGTTTTGCACTTTATGTACTTAGGTGGGAAATCAGTGTTATGTATATAAAGGACATGTAATGTAATTATATGGGTACCAACTGTGTTGTAATAAATAAGTTATCAATCCTTTCGAGAATGTATGACTTTTGTTGATCTGTGTTGATGATATGGTATGTGAGCCTAAGGCTCTAGTGTATGTTTATCTGATTATAACCTAAGGCCTATGTTAATGTTTGATAGAATGATGATGTTAGGTTGATACCTAGAGGACCAAAAAGGTCCAGGAGATGTGAATATGTGTTATAAAAGTGTGTTTTTATAGGTTAAAATTTTTGGATAGTGACTCAGACAACCATTATGCTGTCGGATTTTTGAAAAAATCTAAAAGACTTGTAATTAGCTAATATTGGCATGAATAATATGTTATGACCCTAAGTAGTATGTAAGGACAAATAGAAATAAATTTAGAGTCAGACAAAATGAAATATTCAAGTATAAATAAAAGTAAAATAAAAGAACATGGGAGAAATTTTAGGATGGTTGACCTAGCGGAAAGTGCATTACTTATTGGGTTTTTTTGGGAATCCAGTAGGAGCTGTTACAAAAATCAAGCAATTAATGCTTTAGCCACCTTAATGTCAATATCAAACCTTACCAAGAAGGACTTGCCCAGACCCATGTACTTCATTAAGTCAAGGGTTCCAACATATATAGGCATAGTGAGCACTATAAGGGAAGAAACCAAAGATGACTTACCTTAGTATCTTGATACTAAACATACATGGAAATTGAGGAATACCCAGAAAATGCAACTAAAAAAAGATAGAAAGGTTCTATGAAAGTTATCCGCTCAGTTCATTTCTTTCCAAGGGATGCTATACAAAAGGCAATTTGATGGTGTACAACTCAGATGTGTTGATGAGTTAGAAGTATAGAAAATACTAGAACAAGTATATAAAGGTGTGTATGGCCCATAAATGAATAGGAGAAACTTGGCAAAAAAGATCATGAGATTAGGATACTACTGGCTAACTATGGAAACATATTATTATGGCTTTGTTAAGAAATGCCACAAGTGTCAGATTTATGGCAATCTAAGTCATCTACCACTAAATGATTTAACTAGTTTGTCCTCTTCATGGCCATTCTCTACATGGGGTATTGACATATTTGGAGAGATAAGGCCATTCACAATAAAAGATCATAAGTACATAGTGGTAACAATTGACTACTTTTTAAAATAGGTAGAAGCTTAATCTTTCAATAAATTGGGGGCAAGTCAAATGGGTAAATTTATTGAAAGAAATATCATCTATAGGTATGGATCACCATGGCAGGTTATCTCAGATAATGGAATGCAGTTTCAAGGTGAGACCAAGCAGTTTTTATAGAAGTACAAGATCAAGCATAATAAATCTTCTCCATATAAACCTCGAGCCAATAGTGTAGTAGAAATAGCTAATAAAAATGTCAAGAAAATATTGTAGAAGATGATGGTTACCTATAAAGATTGGGCAGAAATGTTACCATTTGCACTATAGGGCTACAAAACAGCTATCAAGACATCTATAAATGCTACACCTTACTCATTAGTGTATAAGATAGAAGCAGTGCTACCAATTGAAGTTAAAGTCCCTTAATTAAGGTTATGTTAGAAGAAAAGGTGCCAAAAGCTGAGTGGGCAAGAGTTAGATATGAACAACTAATTTTGGTTGATGAAAAATGGCTCAAGGCTCTCTACCACATACAATTGTATCAAAAGAAGATTGCTAGAGCCTATAACAAGAAAGTCAAGTCCAATCCAAAAAGGTGATCTTATTCTAAAGCAAAATAGATCCTTACTAGTAGACCTTAAAGGGAAGTTCAAACCTAATTAGGAAGGCCCATACATAATGAAGTAGATGCTTAAGCATAAAGGTGTCAAGATCTCATATTTAAAAGGCAATGAATTCTTAGAACCTATCAACTTGGAAAAGCTAAAGAAATATTTTTTCTAGAATAAAAAAAAGGTCTACTAAGTTGAAAACCCTAAAAAGCCAACTTAGGTAAAAGTTAGGACACCTCGAGAAGGTAAAAACCTAAAAATTGGCACTTCATGCAAAAATTAGGTGATTAAAGAGAAAATGTCTAATCAAGAAAACTTCCTAAGGCTAATTGGTAATGATGGTATTACTAAAATGCAACTAATATATTTACCAAGGTTAAGCAGTTTAGTTTCAAATATAGTTAAGGGTAAAAATGCTTAGTCATGATCATTGGCATGTAGACTTCCATTTAGTGAGAAATATTATACAAATAATTGAACTCTAAAAGTCTAGAGATGAGTTTTCTTTCTAGAAATAGAAGTTGTATCTTTATGTTTTCTCTTTAGTGCTAATGTCCGGTTGTCTCTTAATATAGTAGAAATCCCATCTTTGTAGTTGTCATCTATACGAGTGTTACTAGCCTCAAAATTAGGCATATCTTTTATCATAACACGATGTTTCCATAAATCTAGAAAGAAGCATAAGAAATGTCATGTCAAATATCCACCTTGAAACCCTAAAGGTTCAGAAGGAACTCATTACATCAAGCTAAACTATTGCTGAATTTAAGAAGGGATGTAAAATGTTACATGCCTCAACCTAATCAAGGGAATACATCAAGAATGACAAGACAAAGAAATAGGTGATTTTCTACTAAAGACACCTCTATTGAATTTCAGTAATATCACTAAGCCATACAATCCATTGCTCACATGTGTCAAGTTTTCTCTTAAGTCTTTTTTCATAATAATGATTTAGGCCATACTTAATCCAAAGCTTTTTAAGAGGAGGTGTAAGTAGCTTCAGTCTCTCCACTAAACAAATATAAAAAAAAGCCGTTAGGTTGGAAAATCCAAAAAGGACCACCTAAGCAAAAATTAGGTAAAGCCATTGGTGTGAAAAGCCTTACAAGCATACTAGGTAAAAGTTAGGGTTAAAAAATAATAATAATAATAAAGCTAAAGGGAAAACCCAAATGGGCTCTCTAAGCAAACCTATAAGAGTGGTGGGCTTCCAGATATAAAATCGATGTCGCCTCTTTTCAAAGCATCCAACCCTTAAATTGTTTTAGCCAAAATAATGCCAAAAGGATTATAGCCCGAACATATTTTAGTTAGAATTTGGAGTGCCTTGAAGTCACAAAACTTGTCCTTGAAGGTGATCATCAACAAGTCACCAAGAATGCACAATAACTTATACTTTGCCTATTCCATAGAACTAAGAGGAAGTTGACTAACAAAGTTAAGAATTGCTTATAAGGAAATTAGACCCACACCTGGGATTATCTTCTGAGCCACTAAAGAAGAAACTCTTAGGGCAAGTACATTGTCCATGGGGTAATGATCTTCAAAAGATGGGATAGCTAAAGGAACATTTGAAGCAATGTTGAAATTCATAATGGCAGCGAATTCTTTAGATGTAGGGACAATCTCTTGATGATTGAAGGTAAATACATAGAAAATAGGATCCTAATAATGTATAGAGGCACGCAGAAAATTATGGTTTATCCACACTTTTCTTAAGAATCTGAGAGCAAAGAGCAAGGCAAGGATGGGTTAAGTCTAAGTCACCTTTGATTCTAAGATTCAGGATAATTCTTGACTAAAAGAAAGAGATATAATAAAGATGGCATATATAGTAAGAAGAAAGGAGTATTTATAGACCCTAAGTTATGCCATTCCTATTCCTATAAAGAAAAGATACCTAAAACTCATGCGAACATCCATAAAGACCTTATAATAACCAAGCTGAAGTTAGAGTCTGCATGAACCACAAAAATAAGCCCGCACAAACACTCTTAGACAGACATAACTAAGCAAAGAAATCAAGTCTGCACGGACTATAACAAAAGCATTTGCACAGACCTCATCTCGATCAACCTACACCATGGGATATAGGAGACTATGTCTTATATCTCAATGTTGAAGAATGTCGTTGAGTTCTACCTCCATAGTTACATGGATGATTAAGAACTCCTTACCATGAGTGATGTCATGTTTTGTATAGAATGATGTATTTCATTAAAAAGCTTTCAAGTGTTTCAATTTCTATGTTCCTATGTGTAAAGATGGAAAATGTTCAAGTCAAAGAATATATACATTCAAATGTTGCAAATGTTTCAAAAAAAAAAGTGGCCTATTGACAAGGAAGAGCTTCTATCTTCTTCATTCTTCACTCGCACTCTCCATGTCTTCATCATCAGAAGAGAGCACCAACTAATCAGAAATCTTCAAGGCCCTCAGCTTTTTTCAAGTTTCACAAAGAATGATAACCCTTTTTGATAGTTCATTCTATAAAAGAATAAGGGATCAATGCATTTTAAACATGCCATACGTGCGCATTTGCATCAACTAACCATTGCAAGAGAATACTTACAGTAAAAACTTGAGTCTCATCTACCATGGCTCACCTAAAAGCCTCGACCATATGAGTAGTTCTCTTTATAGGAGCTCTCCTCACCTGATCAAGACAAAAGGTGTTACACATAATAAAGATGACATAGGGGACCATTGAAAATAAAAAAAATGAACTTTACTAGTGTGGTGTTCTTTGGCTTAAAAGGCACTAACCAACTATCTTTAATATAGAGGTGAGCAAAGGATAGCCAACCATCTAAGCCATACCACATGTAGCTAAGCTTGGGCACCTCAGTTAAAGTGCCTACAACTTCATCAGGTAATAATAATTAACCAATAGTCAGACTAGAAACTCCACTCTTTGTAGTATGTGTAAGAGGAGGCGAGACTCGAGTACCCTGAGAACTAGGAACTGTCCTTACCCTTTTTTAAGATGAAAGAGGACCAACTTTAGAAGCAGTAGCAATAGGCTACAACATAAACACATAATTAAAAGTTGACTTTAAAAAATCATGAGCTAGAAGTCTAACAATGTACTTAAGGAGTAGGTCCTAGAGTATAAGGCATGTGGAACAATATGTGTGTAGAAGTCCAAGGAGAGTAATCTCTTTCTTCAACAACCACCAAGGTGTCCCTAGGCACACCTATAGTCATGCCCCTAACAAACTCTATGTTATCAATATACCTCTCGAATAGCATGGTCTCAAAAGGACCTTGAGGAATGTAGCATGTATCAGGACCTATGTTCCAACTTAGCACTCTTTCTCTTAGAAACCAAGAATACATCTCTGGAGTTGTCAATAAGAGCCTTTGTGAGGATAGCTCTCTCCTAGAGTAGAGAAAATCTGCCATTTCTTCAAAAGGAACTACCTATTAGGCCAAGTCAACCTAGAAGAAGGAAAATCAAGTAAGTGTAATATTACTAATTCATAAATTAAGCTAGTTAGTGTGTTTACATTTTTGTAGGATTACTTACATCATCCTAAGCCCGTGAGCTTAGATACTAGCAATGATGCATCAGCGATGACATATTCTAGGGTTTTAATACACCTATCATCACTAGATATTAATGAGGGATATCCAGCTCATATGGATATGGTAATAAGTGAAGCTCATACACCTAAACCTATGTAAAAATAATGTCAAAATTTAAAGGAGACTAGGCAATCTAGAGACAATAGGCAAAATGAATAACACTCACTAATACACTAGAGAAAAAGTTATGCATGAACCAATGGCTTTTCTTTGAGCAAATTACCATGTCTAGGCTCCTATACATCCAACCTAGTGAAGAGCAACACCAGTTCTAAGAACTGATGCCATCAATCTGCTTTAGCATAGGTAAAAGCTCCAACTCACATTACTGTGGGCATTCATGAACAATGTGGTCCCTGGTAAATATAAGACAAAGCACCGAGCATACTAATCCACCTCAGGCTAAGTAGTAGGTGTAGCATCAGCCTACTGCTTATACAAATCAGTACATCGGATGCTACCCGAGCGATCTTGAGGCATAAGGAGGCAAAGAGTAGGAAAGTGGTAGCTAGAATCAAAAGTGATGGCTCGACCAGTGCAAGGCACTCCTATGGTGAATGCCTAGTCAAAAGAAGTGGCGGTCAGCTCTCCAAATGGCATATAAAAGGTGTGTGTTGTGTCTATCCACTTATCTAATAAAGCTCTAAGTGTTTAAAGGTCTCTGCAAAAGTCACCTCTAACTAGATGGTTGATGAAGGTTTAAAATCCCATCACTCGAACTCGATCCTTCACCTGAACGGGCATCAATGCATACCATTATTATGGGCCTAACAAAGTGCCACCACACTGAAGTTGGGTCTACAAGAAAAGATAAGCATAGATAAGTAAGGCATAATACAAGTCCACACAAACTAAAAAACTACAAGCAATAGTGTTTGTACAGATAAAGACAAATAAGCCATTCATAGTATCTGCACAAACCATCAACATTCATAATTTAACATCGAGTCCACATGGACCAATATCACCCCAGTCTGTATAGACTATCACAAGGCAGTAATGTTAGCAATTCTCAGGCATACAAGACAAACATAAGGTATAAAAAACATCATGAGACATTTGAACCCCTTACACATTTAAAAATGAGTCCGCATGGACTCCAAGTAGCACTTGATGAGTCTGCACAGACTACCTAGTCTACCATATGCAAAAAGTCTCATCATCCTATGCCAATGATTCTAGAAAATTTAGTTAAAAAATAGGTCCACATAGATTAAGTTATCCCTATGTGAACCAAGTCCGCATAGACTTATCGAACCAGTCAGCATGTGCAGCAAAGAAGACGAAGGAAAAATGCAACGAAAGTTTAAACTAAAGCTAGAAAAAATAAGAAAAGTACTTGGGGTAGGTTTCTGCACAGTATAGCCTACCAAATTAGCTAACAATGGTGTCAGGGTACCAAACAGAATGTCGTTCATTGAGGTGATGTTCTGAGGCCTATTAATCATCAAAGAGGGTATAAAACCCTCTGAGATTGGCATCATGATGTCCTCCACCTATAGGAGAGGTAAATAAGATGATGAGACAGTTGCCAATGGTAGCAAGAGCATTGTCAAAGTCTCATTAACAACTACATTGGTGTCAGTAAGAGGTAGAGATGAATC
>CANXYI011013576.1:0-19475 GCA_948208565.1 Hura crepitans
TTCTTCTCATTTCTTGACTACATTATTGCATTAAAATCATCCATCAAACACCAAAGATCATACTTAATAAAAATAAGATCAAGAAAGTTTTAGAGCCTAGCTCGAATTGACAAAACAAAATGATCATAGATTGCAATAAAATAATTCAAAAGATGATTGTTGGTTGTGATGCGCAAATGAATAAACTAACGACTACTATCTAGAATATCAACATCCTAAAGATCATTTCACATAATCCAAATTCTCTCTCGAGAAGCCATTAGTCTTCGCTCTAAAAGAACAAGCTAACCTGTGACACCCTTTACCCGGTCTGGTTGTTGGATCCAGATAAGAGATGACACGCGACTCTATTCGTCTTAACTTGAACTTATCATTTTATCTTACTCTTTTACCCCTATTTGTTTCCTTAAGTGTGTCTTATGTGTACATTCGACTTTTACTTTGGTAGCCAAGTCATTATGTAAGCATGACCAACTCCCAAGTTTATTTAACAAAAAATTAGCAACATAACAACTGACCGGTAACCTAGTCTGATAAAAACCTATGAAAATCACCACTTCTATGTCATTTCCTAATCAATCTTCATCATTAGATCCATCTGATCCTCCCAATCACATCCATAATTCACACACATTACGTTCATATAATATCATCATCAGTAATACCTTTATCTCGTTTGTGTTACAAACATATAAGTTTATATTAAACATTCACACTATTACTATACAAGTCTTTTTGTACATATATACTTCCATACAGAGGTTTAGGCCCACTCCCTTACAGTTATACATGAGTGCCAACTATACATAAATATACAGAGTTTAACAGTAATACCAGAAGTGTAACTCATTGATTTGCACTACTTCGCTTGAGGCTGCTTCCTCGACTTGTTGTTTACTACCTATGCATTGCAAAACAACTATGCACTAAGCATATGGCTTAATGGTGTATTAAATGAACCATGCATTATGTATGTGTTTGATTTTAATGATAACCACACTTATTGTACTTGTGATGCAATGTATAGGATCATAATGCAAGCTTACATTTAAATATTCAGGGTATATCTTACTACTTTACACACAGTCATTTAATTGTACAGTCTCTTTATTCTTTTACTATTCCCTATTTGTGTGTTCCTTGCTTAGTCTCGGTTGGGCCTTCTTTCAGTTACTAACTTTTTGCCCATAATCAACATAGGTAGAAGTTGTTCCCATTATTACTATTCTAGTGAAGTTACTAACTCTCCTATCCTATTTATGGGCATGTCTCCTATTACTAATTTAAGTTCCTAATACTTAATTTTCTATGTCAAGTTCATAACATCAAGTACTTATCAGCTTACTCATATTAATACTAACCCTTCCATTTCATTATTACCCTTTTTTTATCCATTTTTGCTTTTTTATTTGGTCCTAATTTAATTACTAATTTCTTAGCTCATACTCACAATGACAAAGCCCGATACTGGATAACGGGATATACAAGTTATGTAATAGTCCACATTTTGGACTTACTCTGTTGTTGCACCAGCGTTATACGTAATGAATTGTGCAATGGCCCCATTGGATCTACACTACTGCTGCACCATCATTAAATAAGTGATTGTGCAGTGGCCCTATTGGACCTACACTGCGACTGCACCTGCATAAGGCAAATAATTGTGCAGTAGCCCTATTGGACCTACATTGCAGCTGCACCCACATTATCATAATATCCTAATAGCCACTATGATTCCCTAGTTGATCGATCAATCTATTTAGTAGGTGTCTAGATTATATGGGCTCTAAAACACATAACCAGTATCATTTTTATTATCCACTATATTTTATGTGTGTTTAACCATGTATCCATTTTCACAAGCTTTACATCATTATTATAACTTGTACATTCCTTACCTTTCTTTACAAGTTGCGTTATGAAGTGGTCCCTATTTTCTTAATCTTGTTTCTATTCGCTTACTATCTATCCATTTATTTTAGGCCATAAAGTATACCTCTCACATGTTCCTATGTAATGTCATGTCATTTTTAAGTCTCGCAATTTGTTACATACATTTTTGTTTTGCCCTATGCTAGTTCACTTTTTTTTGTCATTATTTTCTTTAGGCCTTAAGCATTTCTAGTTCTTATTTATTCTTGGCTAAAATAAACCAATTGACCATTCTTTTTCTAGTCCTACCATTCGGCCATTCACTACCCATATCTCCACATATTTCATTTTACTTCAATTTACATCTAATTTGCATAATAACACTACATAGTTCAACTATAATGCCATTCATGATCATATGCACATGAATATAAATTAATCATACTCAATTTAGCCCACACACCATTCAGCTATTGACATTCTCCTCAGTCACCTAATTTCTTTTAAATCAATTCATTTACACATTGTAATATAACCAATAACACTCAATTACACATACCTTTACTTTACATACACACATACCATTTGGCTATACCTACTAACCTCACATAGTCATCATTTCTTTTCTTCTTTCATGCTCCATTCCTCACATTATTACTCACACAACTTAATTTAATCACTACTTATGCATTTTACATACACATACATGAAATCTATAAATTCCATACATGCAAGCTTACTTGAAGTTCTTGAAAATTATTAAATTAATGCACACTTCAATGAATACACTTACAATTGGTTCCTTTAGCCGTCAATAAACCTTCCCACACCAAGTCTTTGCCCTTTCCAAGCTTGTCTCCAATGTTCACTTGAAACAGAATGTACTTGTCATTAGAAAAATTCATAAAAATTCCCAATCAACACCAAACACAAAATTAAAGGTAGAATCACTAAAATAAGCATGCCAAATACCCTAGGAATTTATATACCATTCAAAACATATCACTTACCACTGGTGGGGTTTAGAAACCCTAACCCTTCAATCATTAATTTCACTTCTAATTCTCCTTTTTTTTCCACACTTTCACCTCAAATTAGGATTCTAGACTTGAAGAGGATTATTTTTAGAGCATCAATTTAGGGTTTAGGGTTCGATTTAGGGGTTGGAAGAAAGAAAAATCAAAGGAAAAGGTATATGGAGATGGCATCGGCCAAAGGGAAGGAGATAGGTGTAGGGTGGCTTGGTTATATGTGGTTACACCACATGGAACCCCTTTTATATTATGTCAACCAAGGGCTAGGATTTTGCCAAGTGGAAATCCAAGGGTTAGGATATATTTAAGGCATTTTTGGTTCCTAAAAAATTCATTCTTCCATTTAAGGCTTTAATAAATTCCCTTATGGTCACCAAAAATTCATAAATCCCTCAATTAACATGTCTTTAAAATTTTGTAATTTTTTACTGAGAGAAACTCACTAAACCAAATATTCATACTTTTTAATTAACTTAGAAAAATTACTTTTGATTGTAAAAAAATTCTTATCATAATACCATTGGCTTAATTAGGATTTTTTACCATTAAGTCATGCCATTTTCATATTTCTTTGAGCTCAAATTGAATATTTTACCATTCAATTAAAACTAGATTACTATTCATTGAGACAATGCCTTAAGATCTTCAAATGCATTTTTAACCATTCATATGACTTCATTTTCACTCCCAATTTCACCCAAAATTATCTTATAATATTCTATCTCATTCTGTCTAGTTAGTTCACTTGGGCCCTAAGAAGTACTATTCAAGCCCCGATGTCACTATTCATCAGGATTGTCTCCCAAACCTTATTCTTTTCCATGTTTTCCAATTCCCCGTATGTGATACTCCTATTTTTCATCCTTTTATGTCTATTCCACTCATTTCTAGGCTTCAAACTCCCCCTTTTCAATTTTACCCCAATAATTTACAAAATGACCATTATGTCTTTCACTCACTTTCACTTTGTTATTCATGCTAACTGACTCTACTCAACCCGTACATTCATTTTATTTCCCACTTTTTCCTCCAATTCCTATTTATGCTTGAGAAAAATCATATCAAAAGTCGGGGCGTGACATAACTCAAGCTTGGAAATACAACTATCAGCTTTAATACTTAAAACCCGAGGTTTTAGAAGCACTATCATAGGTAGTTTGTGAGTTTGCATCAATAATTTTAGACTTTGATTAGAAGGGATATTTCATACCACTTGATAATTTTAATAGATATTTGACATAAAAAAAGAAAGATAGTAGGATAAAGAAGCACACCATTAATCTTTAAAGTAAAGATCATTAGTCTTAGCAGCAAATATCAAAATCATCTTCCTCTTCAATAGAATCATTAGCATCAACATCAACACCCTAATAGCATTTGTGTTAAGTTGAGATAGAGGAGCATCAGGTGGTTAGTTTCCTTTGGACAGCTAAAAGGAATGATCTTTATGGCTTCATCATTTTTTCTAATTGTGAGTTTGCCCTTCAGATCCTATTCATTCTTTGCCAATGATAGCATGAAGGTCAAAACTAAGAGTTATGGGTAAGGGAACTAAATTTCTTTTTTTAGCAATTTTGGCTTGATACTCAAAATAATCTCCTAAAATGGGCCATTAGTTTTTTTGACTATCCAAATTTGTCCTTATAGTTGAAAGCCCTTAATATTGTTCCTATATTAACTGGCACCTCGACTACACCCTTTTTTGCCCCTTTGGTCTCTATTGGATTTAACTTGTCCTTCACGTGGATAATTAACTTTAGGAAGATCATGAGCAAATCAATATTTAAAGGTTGATTTTCATTAGGAAACTCCTAGATTTGCTCTAAATTAGCTCATTGACCAACTCTATCTTGAATAGATAAAACATAAAAGTGTGATTCCTATTGGGGATTAAAATCATTCTTCCTAAAAATAGCACCCTTCTTTTGAAAATTATGTTTACACTTCTCAACAACCATCCATGGCCATATTTTGTCATAGGGGCCTTCATCAAAGCATTTTCCTTGGGTGGTATTTTTGCATCACAATCAATAATAAAAGAGTAATTAGAATCATTATGACAGTACCTAATGCATTTGTAACATATGGATGGCAGGTTTTCATATCCAATAGTTTTCTCCATCAATATCAAACTTAGCAAACTAAGGTTCCTTCAAGTTAACCACAATAGCCACTTTAGCAAATCTTCCTCATTGTAGTTTTTATTTTATAGTCTATTCTAACCACCAGCCCTATAACTTCAAATATAGCACTAACCACATCTTTTAGGTACAAGTGTAAAGGTACTTTAGCCAATTTGATAGTGTAACATTGCTAACATTTGGATTTGTAACTCATATATCAATACATGGTTAGACTAGAAGGCAACTCGCTAATAATATGGATCTCCTAAGATAGTATGAAGATAATCGCTTTCTTTAATGAATTAAATAAAAAAAATTCCCTGCCTATCTTGAGGACTTTTACATTAAAGAGGTCTCAGATGCCTTATAGTCTATTGCAGAAGAGTTTATACACAACAATCTTCCAAATAATTCTAGCAACTATTGTATTTTTTAATTAGTGTTTTAAATTCTCCTTGAGCTTTTTGAGAATGCCTAACTTGAGAAATAAGGCCAAATTATTGATAATGACATCCCTTTTATCTATTTTCACATTAAAAGCATTTATGACTTCTTCCATGTTTACACCAGGAACTGTTCCTTTTATGGAACCCTTCTTATAACCCGTAGCTTGTGTTTTCTCTTCAATTATGTTTTCTCTTCAATTGGGTCTTTATGTTTTACTTTTTTAGTGGCATGATCACTTTTTTATGAGGGTTTGAATCATTTCTTGAGATGTTTCTTGAGAGGATTTTGCCATTGGAAAAACAATAATTCTTTTTCTTTATTCTAACATCAATTTTAATTTTAATTTCTCTATGTTTTACTCGTTTATGGATAAATTAAAAGTTTGGAATGCCTAAGTTTTTCTTAATGCTTTTTCTAAAAAAATTACCTTCTAGCTAGAATTACAAGCATCTAGAAAGCTCTTGAAGCTCGATATTCTAGCTACCTTAGTGGAACTAAAGAAGGAGTTTGATATTGTTCTTTTAAGGGGAGAGTTGATATGGCAATATAAGTCAAGAATAGATTGGGTCTAAATAGGAGACATGAACACTTTTTTTTTTCACCTTTGCACTATTAAGTGAAGAAAACGGAACCAAATTGAAACTCTAAAGGATAAAGATGAGGCATGGCAAATAGATTAGCAGACTCTCTATAACATGACTATTTCTTTCTTTCATATTTTATATACTGATGAGAATTACTCCCTGCCCATTTATCTTATACGAGGATGTTTTCTCGCTAAAGACTCTACTAACTTATTTGATTTGGCTTACCTTATTTCGAATGATGAAATAAGGGGAGCTTTTTTTAGTATGAAGCCTTCGAAGTCTCTAGGTGTGGATGGATTACAAGTAGTCTTTTCCAAAGTCAATGGGCTACAATTGGTAAAGATATTTGCTTTAAGGTCAGAGGTGTCTTTAGAGGTAGAGATGTTAGTAAGTCTGTGAATAAAACAGTTATATGACTTATCCCTAAAGTGGAGAATCCCACTTCTATTTCTCAATTTTGACCATTTTTCCTATGCATAGTTATGTATAAGATTATAACCAACGTCATTGCTAATCAGTTGAAGCAATTAATGCCTAAGATTATGGGGTCCACTGAAACTAGCTTTATAATATCATCATTGGCTAAGAAATTATTCACACCATGATGCTAAAACAAGAAATACTAGTTTTATGGTGATTTAGGTTTACTTAGAGAACACATATGATAGGATCAATTGGAATTTCATTTATGATACCTTGTATGATGTTGGGATCCCGAGCCACTTGATCTTAGTCATTATTAGGTGTGTTTGCTACAGTGATATGCAAATAATTTAGAATGGTAATCTTTTTGACAAATTCTCTCTAGGTAGAGGACTTTAGCAAATATGTTCCCTCTCACCTTATTTTTTTTATGGTATGTATGGAAAGGATGGCCCATAGAACCACTAACTCTATGTTGAGAAAGGGATTGGAAACTTATCTAACTTAGGAGAAATGGCCAGCTCTTACCTATATGTTTTTTACAAATGATTTAATCATTTTAGCCCAAACAAATATGCAACAAGTAGGAGTTATAATTAAGGTGTTAAATACTATTTATTCTTCCCCTAGTTAACAAATGAACAAACAGAAAACTCACATTCACTTCTCTAAGAATGTCCACTGATTAACTCGTTGTGCTCTCTCTAATAATTTAGGTTTTAAAGAAACCATGGACTTACGGCATTATCTTGGAGTTCTTTTTCTTCACTCTAAAGTTTCAAAGAGAACTTATGACTACATTCTTAATAAGGTTAAATTGATAATGGCTAAGCGGAATGTCACTAACTTATAACTTGCCAGTAAAGTTACTTTGGCCTCTTCAGTCCTTAGTGCTTTACTAATTTTCACTATGCAAACTACCTGTGTCCCTATTTCTATTTGCTAAGACGTGAAAAATCAATTCACAATTTCATTTAGGGAAATATAGTTGGTAGAAAATATATTCCCCTTGTTGCTTGGCATAGAATACAACATCCTAAAGCTCGATGTGTTCTTAGTATAAGAAACATGAAAGACCTTAATAATACTTTCTTTATGAAGCTCGCTTGAAGGGTTATAAAAGACTCGGATGCTTTATGAGTTCAGGTGCTAAAACATAAATATAACTTTTAAAATGCTAATATACATAAGGTGATAACTCCTTCTAATTGTTATTTGATTTGGTAGGGTATCCATCAAGTTTGGGATCAAGCCTATAATAATATCTTTTGGGTACTTAGAGGTGGTTGTTTAGTGAATTTAGAGGGATTTGTGCATTTTGAGATGTGATACAAATTTGCTTTCTCTGCAAACTTTTCTCGTTCCTCCTTCCCTTCATAATGATCTTATGGCTATTTATTTGGATGGTGATGGCTGTTGGAATTAGACCAAATTTGCTACTTATCTCCTAATAAGGTTATCTTTCTTATAGCAGCCATTCCGTCTCCCCCTTCCCTTAAACCCAGCTTTAGATGAAGATACCTTTCACTAGAAAGCCTCATCCATAGGGACTTGCACCCAAAAAATAGCTTATTCTATCTTTGTCTCTATGCCTACCCTTTTTCCTATCTCTTGTAAGGATGTTGTATTGAAATGGAAGGATCCTTAAGGAGTTAGAGTCTTTTTATGGTTAGCTTTTTAAAGTGGATTACTCACTAATATTGAGCGCCACAAAAGACATTTAAGCTCATTTCCTTCTTTTGATATTTATGCTTGTAGATTAAATTTATTATCCATATCTTTAGTGACTTATTTGTGGCTACCAATTTTTGGATTAGTGTTATGCCTCTTCATATTAGAGCTTCTTTTTTCAATCTAACTATCTTTGTGCAGGATTAGATTATAACTAATATTAGGACGAGTGTTATTAGCTACAGAGATTTCAACTAACCTTTGGTTTTCGGTTTAGGCTATTAGATGTTATAAAAGTGGTAGAATGAATGCTTGTTTTATGATACCAAGCTAATAGTCGACATGTTGTCAAAGGGCATGACTACTAAGGCCTTTGGTCTTTTTATACTTCAAATGATTAAAGATCTTATTCGTTTTCATCATTTTTCAATTTCTCATGTTCATCGAGGAGCTAACTTTGTTTCTGATTATCTATATCATAGTGCCATTAACTTTTCTCTCAGTCTACAATATCTAGATAACCCTTTTTGTAATATTCATTCTTGGCATGGCATTATTAAAATAACTTATTTTTGCTAGTTTATTGCATTTATAAGCTTTCCCCATCTTAGTGTACCAAAAAAAATGAAATTCATTTAAGTATGTGTTACAATGGCTTGAAATTTTAAAACTGAATCATAGTAACTCCTAAAATTGAAATTCGTCATATTTTACTTAAAAGAATTTAGAAATTATTTCTTTATGAAAAAACAAATATTGAAACTTAATAAATTAAAAAGTTAGATTACAGGTTGCAAGTAAATTTTGTTTTCAAATTTTAAAATTTGGTGAATAATTGGAACCAAAGGTTATATTTTTCTTATAAGAACTAAAAATGCTTATTTTTGTAATCATCAGCATAATATTATAAAGTTTTGCATTAGGAAAGTACATTTATTTAGGATTCTCCCTATCCTTTTTTCAGAGAATTTTGATTTTTTTCGTTTTGTTTACTTCTTTCCTCTATTAATTACTTTCTCTATCTTTATTAACTACTTTCCTTTATTGCTTTTTTACAGAAGAAGAATGCTCTTTCTTTATGCCTTTAATGTTTTTCTCTAATGTAGATGATTTTTTGCATTTAAGTCTCTTAAGAGCATTTTTCTTCTTTATCATGTTCTTTAGTTTGAATTTTGTCATATATGATATAACCCTATTCAATTCTGTCATGATTAATGGTAAATTCATATGTTATTCTTCTCTATTTTTTTTAATCATGACTTTTTCTAACTGCTCATCTTTTTTCTTTCCTTTTTCATGCTACATTTACCACCACTTTATCTCTTCATCTATTTATTTCTTTTACTTTACTTATCTCTATTTTTTTTGTTTCTTACTTTTTTTCCACAAGTTTAATTTGAAGAAAAAGAAAAAATCTTGGAAATCTAAATTTTTTACTTTAACATATTGATTTATAGATTTCCTTTCCCTTTTCTTTTTTTACCGAATCTGAATTGCTTTCAATATTTTATAATTTATTATAGATGTTTATTGGTTATTTTCATAAGATACTTGTAGGTTTTTTCTCTTTTATTTTTTTATTTTTATTTGTTCTTTTTCTTAGATTTTGTGAGCTATGATTGAATTTGAATTCAAACCTATACTAATTCTTATTCTCATGAGTCGAGAATTATAGAATCTTATCAATCCACAATTCAACAAGAATGAGAGACTACCACCAACGACTTCGTTGTCAGCTAAGATTAGAGTGAGTATGGTTAAATTTGAATTCAATCCATACTAATTCTTATTCTCATGAGTTAGGAATTACATAATCCTATCAATCCATAATTCGACAGGAATGTGAGACTGCTACCAATGACTTCGCCATCACTTCTGCTAAGATTAGAGTGAGTACCTTCAAGAAGTAGAAAGAAGAATGGGTGCTTGATCCTTCTAAGCTCATCATCAAGAGTGTTATTCCTCGTGGTACTTTTAATACCATTCACAGTGGAATCTATGTCGCTGGTGTGTTTCGTTTAAGCCCTCATAAAATTAACAACCCTTCTATTTCTTTGAGTGGTACAAGGTCACCTAATAATTGTAGGACAGCATAATTTATCCATAAGAAAAAGAAACTTTGAAATAAAACACCATTTTTTAGAAAGCAATGAAGCACAAAGGATGTACAATTTTAGAATGTAAACAAAAAAAAAAAGGGTAAGGCACTTACCCACAGGTATCTTACTACCTCTCTATGACTCATTTTCCACAACATAACATGGGGAAAAGCAATCATAAACTTAATAAACTAATTAATTCAAATGGACTCAACCTCTATAAGTTTAAGACTTATAATACTATCTATATATTTCTTTAATTTCACATAATAAATCGATAATTTTTAAGTTAACTTCTAAGAATTATGCACCTTTAGATAATGCATTTAATTAAAGTTGGAATACAAATTTCAATAAAATTTACTTTAAATTTCTTCTAGCAAATCCTGATTAAATACTAAAGGATTAAACCTATCAATTTTTGACCTTAACCTAAAATTCGATAAAAATCCACTCGAAAAAATTGATCTAATCGCAAAAAAAGGTGCATAACTCGACCTAAACCCATTCTAAAAACTTTAAGGTCAGACTCAACCTAACCTAAATTTCAAATAGGTTGACTCGAAACTAATTCGAACGGGTCAAGTCACGTGACAATTTAAATGATCCAAATTTTTTTAAAAAAATATTTTAATTATTTTAGTTATTAGGATTAAATCATTTTTTAAAAAAGAAAAAGTAAATCTATCAATGTTATTTTTTCTATGTATAAAGTAAACCTAGGCATTAAGAGGGTTCGGGTAAACAAGATAAAAAAAGTAGCTCATCGATCAGACTAGGCTAACTCACTAAGTACCAAAAAATTAATAAAAAATAAAAATAATATTATACATGAAAAATTATAAAAATAGGTCTTTAAAATTTAGAATTATCTAATATGTCATGTAAAAAATAATTATATATAAAAATAAATATAATATAGCATAAAAAATATAATTATATAATAAATTATAAGAGTAGATTATATAAATGTATATTAAAAATTAATTAAAATAAAAATAAATAATAATTTGAGTAGACTAGACTAGATTTGAATAACGAATTCCTTATCTAAGCTCAAAAAAATTGCAGGCAGGCCGAGTAGTGAGGACAGGTACCCATTCAACACCATTTTTTCGTTGTTTATTATTAAACATTTTATCTTAATTCCCATTAATTATATACCGAATTCTCTTTTATTAATATTTCATCTTTTCTTTTTTTTATCTTTATTTTTTTGTTATTTTTTGCCAATTTTTGTTTTTAATAATAATAATAATTGTTCATAATTTTTCAAGAAAATAATATTTCTAAAAGAATAAGTTATTTTAAAATTTTTTATGACTTATTAATATTTAAAAGTGTTAAAAATATATTGATATTAAAAAAATAATATGAAATTAAATCAATCAATCTGATTCTGTGAAAAATGAATTTGACCCGAATACTCGACTCGAACCATTTGACAACTCTAAAAAGGATGCATTAACGATAGATAT
Source organism: Hura crepitans (assembly GCA_948208565.1). Classification (NCBI taxonomy): domain Eukaryota; kingdom Viridiplantae; phylum Streptophyta; class Magnoliopsida; order Malpighiales; family Euphorbiaceae; genus Hura; species Hura crepitans. The sequence continues at coordinate 11,735 of CANXYI011013576.1, forward strand.
GATACTAATCATAAAGATAAACTATTTCGGAATGAAGCCAAAAGTGAAACACAGAATTATAAGGGACCTTATGCCACAGTTGAAACATTTTTTCTACAACAATTGAACTTGTATAAAAGCAAAAGCATAACCAATAAGTATTATATTTTTCCACTGCTAAATAAAGAAAAACCATTCGTCAATATATATAGTTAACTCTTGAAATTGGCATCCAATTCTTTGCTTGCTACATTGCTTTTTTTTTTCATCATTAGTACTTTGTAATCAATAATGGATAAACCCAGCTAGAAGTTGGAGTCCTAATCCCATAAGAAGTAGATTAATGAATAATACTTACCTTTATAAGCATAATCTTAAATAATGTAGGAAATATGAATCATGGTAGGATAAATGCCTAAGCCTATATAAAGGCAAGATTCTTATAATCCAGGTACACAATCTTAATTGAAAAGTTAAAGCTTCACTTACTATCAATCAGCTGACTAACTTAAGCATCGGAGTGCTAATCTCAAGAAAGCAGGGATCATATTTATTTATTTTGAAGGATTGTTACTCACACAAATCATTAAACATCTAGTAGCTCGAACGACTACTCAATCAAAAACTTAAAGTAGTTATAAACTTATTAATTAGTGCTTTAATTAGAGCTATTACGAATACACAGGAAACAATTCAAACAATGGAAAGTTAAGAACGTACACTGAAATGCTCGAGGCTACCCGTATTCGGCGAAAAACCAAATGATAGTTAAGTACCCCAAAAGAATGATTTGCTTCCTATGCCCCTTACTAAAAATGAATTAGACCAAGCTCTGGTCGAATTTCAAGAGCGCATGCACGCTCTAAAAGGATGATTTGCTTCCTATGCCCATTACTAAAAATGAATTAGACAAAGCTCTGGTCGGATTTCGAGAGCGCATAGATGCTGAGTTTATAAAGCAACTTCAAAAACTAATACCAAATAGTGCATTTGAATCATAGAAAAGTGAAAAGAGGAAACAATCTTCCAAACATGAAACTAGAGAAAGAAGGAATCGACATCACAAAAAGAAAAAAAAAATACTCCAGCTCATCCTTAGAAATATATCGAGACCTTGACCACTGAAGAATTGAGGTAAAGAAGTAGGAACCGAAGAAAACGCTGACCAGCTAGATCCTTAGCTCTTCTAGTTATTCTATCTCCTTCAGCTCCCCTAGCAGTGGAAATAGGTGTCTCCATTCTCCCAAGAAATTTGAGAAGTTAGATTCCTAAGAAGATGGAAAGAAATCAGGATGGAAAAATAAAAAGGGAAAGCGGATCCTTGAAATCACATTTCAAAATATTTGAAACTTGTTAATATACAAATCTTCAATAATGCAATAATATCACAACTACCAAGCCAGAGGTCTCATATCCAGTGTCAATTTTAGTTGAAGATGCAAGAAGTATCAAAATGCCTCAAGAAGATGCATTGGTGATACAAGTTTATATATCTAATTTCTTGGTTAAAAGAATTCTCATCGATAACGAAAGTGCAGTAAATTTGTTAACACTAGAAGCACGTAACAAAATGAAGCTGCCTTTAGAAGATTTTATGCTCATTCAAATGCCTTTAATTAGAATTGGGAGTGCAATAGTACCAGTTAAACACTCAACTGATCTTTATGTGGAGCTAGGAATTAAGAAGAACTCCAAAGTTTTCAAATGCAATTTGATAGTGGTTGACATGCCTTTTGCTTACAAAGCAATCCTTAGTAGACTAATGTTATATGCTACCGGAGCAATAGCCAGCATAAAGTATTTAGTCATAAAGATACCCAGTGATAATAGAGATATCAAAGTATATGGAGATTAGCAAATAGCCAAAAAATCATACATCACTATGATTAAAGAAGCTTTAGGAGAAAAGGTATATATTAGAAAAAAGAGAATGCTCCCAAAAAGCCGAATTAATTGACGAGATAATAAAGATAGAATTAGCCAATAGAAAAGAGATATCCATGGGGAACAAAATTCAAAAAAGTACCAGAAATAGTATAATAGAATTATTAAAAGAAAACATTAATGCCTTCACCTAGAAACTAAGTGATATTACAGGTATAAACCTAGAACATATAGTTCAAAGGCTAAACATCAATCCAAAAGGCAAAGCCGATTATGCAAAAGAAAAGGAAACATGTACCCGAATGGAGAAACTTCATCAAAGAAGAAATTAAGTGGCTTCTCAAGAATAAAGCTATTAAAAAGTTCAATTCCCCAATTAGGTCACTAATGTGGTCCTCGTCTAGAAAAAGAATGGAAAAATGAAAATGTGCTCTGATTTCACAAACTTGAATAGAGCATGCCCAAAGGACAACTAGACATTACCAACATTGACTAATTAATCAATTCAATGGCTGGATACCAAGTATACACCTTCACAAATGCTTCCTCAGGATGCCATCAGATAGCCATTTTAGAATCCGATTAGGAGAAAACAAGTTTCGTCACTGATAGAACTTTTTCCTATAGAGTCATGCCCTTTCGACAAAAAAATTTTGGTGCCACCTACCAATGATTAGTCAACAAAATGCTCAAAGAAGAGATCAGCAGAACGATTGAAGTCTACATAGATGATATGATAGTCAAAAGCATCAACGAAGAAAATCACGTCATCGATCTGAAAAGGGCCATACAAATACTCAATAATTACAACATGAATCTAAATTCAAAAAAATGCATATTCAGAGTAAAATTAGGCAAGATTTTAGGATTCTTTATTAGCTAGAGAGGAATCGAAGCAAACTTGAACAAGATACAAGCTATTCTTGACATGCACCCACTAAGGAAAATTCGAGAAATTCAGAAACTTAATGGGAGAATAGTCACCTTATCAAGGTTCATATCATGCTCAACAAAAAGATACCTCTCATTCTTTAAAGGACTCAAAAAGGCCAAAAGCTTTGAATAGGATGATAAACATTAGAAGGCTTTTGAAGAATTAAAGATTTTTTTAAATAACTCGCCATTAATAAGTAGACCAACTTAAGGTGAGAAACTATATTTATATCTATCAACTTCAGGAGAAATTATGGTTTTTGTACTAGTTAGGGAAGAATTTGGGTAGCAAAAACCCGTATACTACGCTAACCAAGTAATACGAGATAAAAAAGCACAATCATGCTAAACAAAAGCAACTATTACATGCACAAATGATGAGCATTAATAAGCTAAGGCACTATTTTGAAGTACACACAATGATAGTTCGAATAGATTGCCTAATGAGAATGATCTTACAGAAACCAAACTTAGAGGGAAAAATAGCAAAATGGGTAATCGAACTACAATATTATGACATACGGTTTGAACCCAAAATGGCCATCAAAGCATAGGCACTCATGGATTTCATTGCAGAATTTACAAGTGACAAGAATACCAAAAATGAGGTGTAGTTAAGTAGATTGGAATTGTATATAGATGGCACTGTCTCTTAAAATAAAGCAGGAGCAAGCATCATATTTAAAGGACCCCATAATATAAACATCCAATGCGCTATGAAAATGATGTTTCAACCCTCCAACAACATAGTATAACATAAAACATTTATCTTGGGTACAAAAATGGCAAAAGAAAGTAAACCAGAACAACTAATAATTAAAAGCGAATCCTAACTTATAATCAATTAGATAAATGGGAGCTTCGAAGCTAAAGAAGAACATATGGAAAAATACTTAGCGAAAGCTAAAAAAGTCTAAATGGTCTAAGTCATATTAAAATAATATAGATAGTATAGTAGGTCTTGAGAGAAAAAAAACACTAAAGCTAATGAATTGGCTAAAGCTATAGCAGGTTCTTTGATACTTAACAAATGAATAAAATTTGAAGAAATCATAGCCCGATAATTAAAGAAATTGAATTACATCAAATACCCACGAAAATCAAATGGATGAAAGAAATTGTACAATATCTTAAAGAGGGCAAGTTGCCGAAAGATGAAAACACAGCCTATAAGGTCATTCAAAAAGCACTACAATACTCGATTATAAATGAGAATTTATACAAAAAGGCATATATGCATCCTTGGCTCAAATGCATCAGTGAAGAAGAAAACTATGTGATTAGAGAAATACACAAAGGGATATATGGATTACACACAAAGGCCTAATCGGTGGTACACAAAATACTACTATTAGGATATTACTGGCCCATAATGCTTAAAGACTCAAAAGAGGTAATTCAAAAATGTCTTTAATGTCAAATTCACAGAAGAATAATAAGAAGAATATCTATCGTGTAGCAACTAATCGAGGTGAGCTAGTCGTTCAACTAATGGAATAGATATTCTAGGACCTTTTCCAGCAGCAAAAGCCCAAAAGAAATTCTTAATAGTGGTAATTGAACACTTCTCAAAATGGGTTAAAATGGGGCCCATGGCTATAATAACTATAGATAAGATTATAAACTTCACATGAAAGGAAATCATATGCAGATTTAGATAACTTAGAATAATCATCGTTGACAACAGCAAGTAATTTGGCTCAACAATATTCATAGAATTTTGTAGCAGTCTCAAAATTGAATTGAGATTCATGTCTATAGCTCATCCCCACACTAATGGAATGACCAAAGTCACAAATCGAATAATTTTAGAAGGATTAAAAAAGAGGCTAAAAGAAGCCAAAGGGAACTAGGTTAAAGAGCTACCGAGTATCATATAGGCATATCGAATGATGTCACAAATAGCCACAGATTAAACCCCATACTCTTTAACTTATAGCTCCCAAGTAGTGATTTTCATGGAAATATGAGAACACCATGTAGAGTCAACATGTTTAACAAAAATGTAAACAAAAAAGAATGTAAGATAGAGCTAGACATGGTAAAAGAACACAGAGAAATGGCTATAATCAAAATGGATACTTATAAACAAAGAGTTGCTTGGTACTTTAATGAAAGAATAAAGTGTAGGCAATTTAAAATAAGAGATCTGGTCCTAAAAAAGGCAAAAATCAGGTAAGGCAATATAGGTGTCGGCAAATTAATGCCTAATTAGGAAGGATCATATAAAATAGCAAAGGTAATTGGCTCTGCAACCTATAAATTGGAGAGTACCACTAAAAAAGAAGTCCTAAGAACCTGAATATCAACAATCTTATAAGGTACTTTATATAATTAATATGCTTGCAAAATAGTTAGCAAAGGTTTGATGGATAAGTAGTCTGATCGGAGAAAAGTTGGTAAAGAATTATATATTTTTTGATTCTAAAATGATTAAGTTCAATATATATATTAAAATTCTTATTAATAAAAGAGATAGATCCATTTGAGATTCGGATTCCGAATACTAAGTTAAAAAAGCATATGTCTCAAAGACGAAAGATTTCATGAAAAAATGTTAAAAGAGCATAAGTCTCAAAGACCAAAGATTGTATAATAACATTAAAAGAGCATAAGTCTCAGAGACCAAAGATTGCATGAAAAAATGTTAAAAAAGCATAGGTCTTAAAAATCAAAGATTGCATAATAACATTAAAAGAGCATAGGTCTCAAAAACCAAAGATTGCATAAAAATGTTAAAAAAAATAGGTCATAAAGACCAAAGATTACTTAAAAATATTAAAAAGGCAAAGATTGCATAAAATGTTAAGTTAATAAAGACACAAGATTCTATTTTAAAGGAATAAAAAATTGAAACATTTAAGATTCGTAAGTACGAGTCTAATATTCCAAACAGAGCATAGAAGGTGAAAAGGCAAATACGAAAGATAGAATAGAAGAAAAACGCTATTTCATTAATAGCAACAACAAGGTATAAAGTAAAAAAAAACTAGATTATAATTCCTCATTAGCCTTTAGAGTATCAAAACTGTCTACGATGGGAGGACCCCCTTCATCCTTATCTGAAAGTTTTAAGTCCTTGACCTAAGAAAAATCAATTTTCGAGTTTCTTTTTTAAACCTCAAATTGAATATGGAATTGTATGGAGTTCATGGCTCCTCTAAGCTTTTCCATGATCTCTTTCTCCTTGGTTGATAGATTGACTTGATAACGAGCTTTCAACTTAGCATTTTTCTTCTTCTTAGCGAGAAATCCCCCTCAAGGGATTGGAACTGAGCTTCCAACTCATACTATTTTTGCTCTAGCTCTTTCATCCGGCTGAGATAGAAAGAGGCAAGTTGCCTGGAATCATAGAGCTCTTAATTCCATTGAATCAACTCCTTTGGGAACTTGTCAGCATTGGTCATATATTTCTCACATAGATCCTTAAAAGAAGAAGCGAGTTGGATACCCTAAAAAAGAAAGACGAAGCATATTAATAAAAATGGATTCAAAATTTCAAAGGGAAAAACAACAAGGTAAATTTTAAAAAATCTACCTCTAGGATTCGACTTAGGCATAGGGTTGCCAGTACCTTAGGTTTGTCATAAGCAATATATCTTTTGACATCCCTAGTAAGGTTTACAGAATGCCGAAAGTACTCGGCCACTAAAGAAAGATTAATGGTTGCTTTGTCACCCATTTGCTTCTCTAGTGCTTCTTTCATGTCCAGAACTACCCAAAAGATAGACAAAGAACTGTCTGAAGGTAGTTGTACTTTTGCAACTGATGTTCTAGTTGGCCCTATTATATTTATAGTAACTTCGATGACTATCAGAGTATCTTTAATCGATGCTTCTTCAGTGGAAACTTTCTCAGACATAGGCTGCATTTCAATAAATTTTCTCTATCACGTATTAGTTTTCACTTTCTTTGCAATTTCTCATAATTTAGCAAGTTTGCTTGACTTCATCTTTTTAATATCTATAGCAACAAGGGGAAATTAGAAAAAGTAAGTATACACAAGAGAAAAACAACTTAAAGAAAACTCGCAGGAGATTGGAGCAGGGTTTTGGTCCTTAAGAGGGTAGAAATATGACAACATAAGCTCCCAAAAAAAGAACGACTACTTAACACTATTGATAAGTTTTTTTTGATCGAGATAGACATGAACATACTAAGATGCAAAGTTTTAACATGAATAACCCGATCAGTTCGAGACAATGGGAAATTGCCTCGGCCCTTTTTGGATTTAAAAAATAAAAACTTTTCTTTCCATCCCTTTATAGAGGTATTAAGATCGAATAAATATCAGTTGGTCTAAGTGGTGAAATTGACAAAGGTTTTATCAACCTTATGTGAGAGGTTATAGAAGCAACTAATTAATTTTAATGAAGGAGGAATTAGAAATTGAGCACATATTGCTTGAAAGCAGGCTAAAATGGTCCATCCATTAGGATGTAATTAATTAGGGGCAAAGTTGTACGATTTCATTATAACTTTATAAAAAAGGTGAAAGGGCAAACGAAGGCCATATTCGCAGAAAGACTCAAATAAGGCTAAAAAGCCATTGAAAAAACCATCGAAAATAGAAATGTCGGGAGAAGATTTTACAATGATATAGTTCATTGGGATGTCATAATGATCCCCAAATTGAGCAAGTGACTCAACTACAGATTTAGAATACGGAATGGAGAAAATTAATAAAAGTATGGTAGGACTGGATAAAGGAGAAACCTCGGTCCTTAGTTTTTTAAGAATTGTATTTCTAGGTCGAATCTCGTATGAAGGGTTGGATTTAGAAGAATCGAAGGAAAAGGTAATGTAGCACCCACCACCTGGTCCGGCCGCCTGACCCGAGTAGGGAGCGCCACCCACTTACTGATATCCAATTTCAATACCCATAAAACCCAAATTATTAAAAACTTTTTATTCAATAAATAATAAAACCAATTTTCTTAACTCA
>CANXYI011013620.1:0-17676 GCA_948208565.1 Hura crepitans
AAGGATTCATAAGGACTCATAAAGAGGATAAGTAATACAAATACATTTGAAAACTAGAATTAAAAGTAAATGTCTGCACAAACTATGTTCCTCACAAGAGGGAGTCCATGCAGATTAAATAATAGAATAAACATGCTTAACATGAATATATCCATACAGACTACATTCCCTATGAGAGAGAGTCTGTATGGACTACAAGATGAAAGAAATAAAAGCAAAATAGGGTCATCTGTATGGATAATGTTCCTTATGAGAGGGAGTCTATGCAAACTTAAAGAAAGCATAAATAAAAATAAAGCAAGATTATATGTACAAACTATGTTCCTTGTGAGAGGGAGTCTATATGGACTGCACAATAGTTTCAGTATGTCAACAACATGCATATTATAGGACGGAATAATTATATAACATAATAAAATCATAGAATTATGTCGATATGGTAAACATAATACATTAGAACATGATATATAAGACAAGTAAGGCACTATTATCAAACATAAGTCTGTGCAAATGGCAAATCATGCACATATCAATAAAGTAATTTCGTATGGACATCATCATGCTTATAGATAGGCCTGTGCTTTTAGAATAAAAATAATAGAATAGTTGTAACATAAAAATAGTCAATTGTAAAATATGAAACAGTCAGTAAGGGTGATACAAGGTTTTGGAAGAAACTGCATCACGCATTAGGCATTAGACTGACTTATAGTATAGCCTTTCACCCTCAGACAAATAGGCAATTAGCAAGGGTGATACAAGTGTTAAAAGATATGCTGCATAGCTGTGCCTTTAAGTTTAAAGGCAGCTAGTACCACTGCCTATCCTTAGCTGAATTTGCATATAATAATAGTTATCAAGGAAACTTGGGCATGGCACCTTATAAGCCACTATATGGTAGATGATATAGAACTCTTTTGTGTAGGAGCGAAGTTAACTAAAAAATGATTTTAGCAATTGACTTGATCAAAGATGTAGAGGAGAAAGTTAAGGTTATCAGAGGAAGGTTAAAAACTGCAACTTATAGATAGAAGTCTTTTATTGACCTAAAATAGAGAGACATTGAATATGCAGTAAGTGAAAAAGTGTTTCTAAAGGTATCTCTATGGAAGAAAGTAATTAGATTTGGTAAAAAGGGGAAGCTGAGTCCAAGATTTATTAGGCCATATGAAATTATAGAAAGAGTGGGACCACTAGCATACACGCTAGTTTGCCATCTGAAATATAATAGACTTATGATATGTTTCACATTTCAATGCTCAGAAGGTACATATAAGATCTTTCTCAAGTAGTTCCAGTGATAGACATTGAGGTACAGGTAGATCTGAGTTATAATTATAAACTAGTATAGATTCTAGCTCGAGAAGTGAAGCAGCATAGGAATAAAACTATTCCATTGGTCAAAGTACCCTATAAACACCATAATACAAAAGAAGCCACATAGGAACCTAAGGAGCAGATGAAAGCTTAATATCCATATTTATTTACTCTAGGCAATTTTGGGACAAAATTTCTTAAAAGGGGAAGAATTTTAATGCCCGTAAGTTAAGGCACCATGAACTATACCTTTAAGACTCAGAGAGTGTGCTTAAAGTGTCGAGTCACTTTCACGAGCCCCAAGGTTGGCTGTATTGGTCATGAAACTTTAACTAGCCATAAAATGATGAAAATGGCCTAATTTAAAAATTTAACATAATAAATAAATTATTTTACGCCAAAATCTAGTAGGCTGTAAGCTCAGATGGACTTAGGTCAGGAATGACCCAGGATGTACCCAAACAGACCTGAATATACCATACCTTGAATGTTTAAAATTCCCCTGAGGCCATTGGTAAAGGAATTTTTTATTTTTGAGGTTGCCTGCTATTTTTCCTTAATTTAAATATTTTCATGTAATATGAGAAACTGATTAATTGTAGTACCAAAAGAATTTTAACTCGAGATTTTATGAGCCCTTAAATAGGATTAACAAGGATTTTTAAAATAAACTTAATAATTTTTAGAGGTTCGAGTGAATTTTAAAATTTCCCTAAGTTTCAACCGTAACTGACCATTTTCAAGAAGCTCGGGTGACATGTGTCACCATTCGAGCTACCCAAGTCCACTATATAAGGGCTATGATGCAACATAGGCATCCATTTGGCAAACTCCACTCACCACCTCATTTTTTCTCCATTTTCCCTCTCCTTCTCTTGATGCCTCTCGATCGAAAATTCCCTATCTCTACTGCTTAACCTCCACCAAATAGCCACTATTCTTACACCAAAAATTACCTTCAAGAGTTAAGAAGTTGTCCTCAAGGCTTTGGGAATCCATAGACAAGTGTAAAACTCAAGAAAAATCATTAAAGCCTTGAATGTCCATAAAGGGTGGCTAAAATTCAAGTTGTTGTGTGAGTAGTTTTCTTCCCTTGTTATTTTATTTCCTAAGGGATTTCATCATTCAAAAAGTGCCTATATTCATAGATTTTTAATCGGAGGTCCATGGAATTTGCTATGATTTTTCTAAGACTCGTACGACAATATGTAGGCTAAGGAGGTATTGATGCTCAATAAAGGAATTCGAAGTGCTAAAGTGTGGGTGAGACTCCAATTTAAGTGTAGGTATGTGAAATTAATGTATATGAGGCATTCTATGTTAATTTTAATTGTAGTTATGTGGAAATGTTATATTGAAATTGTGGTAATGATGGGTAACATAGGGGTAATTATGAACTAAGCTTATTTTAATGTTAATTCCATGATAATTAAGTGATTTGTGGGGTGTTTTAATGGAAGAAATGCATAAAAGGTTATGGCATCTCTTTGCTTGAGAGGTTGTATGGTTGTGTGGGAGGTGTTAAGGTATGTATATGTATTGTTTATAATTGTATATGATATGTATGTTATGGATTTAATGGTTTATGTATGTGTATAGTGAGGAAAGGCATGATCATTGGCAAGGTATGATGTGGTCGAGAGGTATGAGTATGATTTATGGCAATGTATATTGTGTATATGATGTGTGAATCATGATGGAAATTAGATGTTGGCATAGGAATGCATGTATATGTGGTTAATTTGGTGAAATAACACACTTGTATATGTGTGACATGTATGGTCAAGGTATGTGTGGCTGAGGCATGTATGGGTTGTATAATGACATGGCATGCATAACATGAGGTGTATACATGTATACATATTCTAGAATTATAATATATGACATGTATGTGTGACAACATATGGAAAAATGCATGTATATGGCTATAAACATATATGGCATATAGGTATGTGTGCCATAGGGAAACAAGGTAAGTATGGTATGTTATGATAGGTAAAGTGTATTATTAGCATGATGTCATGAGCATATAATGCATGGCATGAAATTCGAATGAAGTATGTGTAATTATGAATGGAAATAAGTCTTGTAAAATGGTTTGGGAATGGTCATTTAAAGTATAGGAAAAAGTGACCTAAAATAGCCAAAACTTGGGTTATTATTTGTACCATATTATAATGAAATGGAATGGCATTTTAGGCCAATATGAATGGCATTATGAGATGTGTAATGTGAGATGATAGATGTCTCATAATGGCAAATTATTTTGGCATGGAATGGTGCCAATGAATAGTGGCATGAGCCTATAATAGTGTACGAAAATGGGAAAGTGACCTATAATTGTCATATTAAATTGACTATTTAGAAATTGACCTATAAATGGTACTTAAATTGCATGTAACTAAACCTCGATATATGACATGAATTGGACTTAAATTAGACTGATAAATGCCTAGTAAAGGGACCTAAAACTATTGTCTGAGAATGGCCTATAACTGTTCGATAGGACCAAAATGGACCGTAACTGTCCGAGTCAAAATTTGATTGTGGAAATAAATTCATAACTAACTGTTAATGGATTATAAATATTATAAAATGATAATCAATGAGTAAATAGACATAGAATAAAGATAGATGGCCTATTAGTTAGACACCCACTAGATGGGTTGACCAGTTAACTATGGATTTGTAGCTGCTAGATATTTGTGATGATTTATCTAGATATTAGGAGGTTTACAAACTAATCACTGCTATCCACAAAGTGACTTGCTATGGATTTTTGGGATATTGAGAGGTCTATAGACTAATCTTGTATTCAGAGGTTCAATTGAATTGATCCTTGCTATCAGACTAGGTTAATGCAATGGTTGGGGTCAAGAATGTGGGCCACTACACTACTTTTTTAGTTCCCTTTTGGTCTAGCATTTTTAAGTGTAGTCTATCTAGTTGAGCCTATTAAATTTAATTAAAGTAAATTAAAGTACAAACTCACTTGATATTATATTACAAAATGAATAAATTGAATTGAATTACCACAGTGGTATAACTGTAATTAATTGAACTAAGAGACTGAGTTTTGGAATTAATGGCACTTGTATGAATTGATTGACCTGCATTATATTTATACACTTATAGCCTATTGCTATATCTAAGTGATTACATGTGACATGTTTTAATACATTAAATTCACCACTAATTTTTATACTTAGCATACTAGTGTTTTGGTGCGGAGGTTATCAATCCAGCCTCGAGGTTCATGTAGTGTAATAAAGGGTATATATGTGAATACTCTAAGTTCTGGGTTCAATAAGCTTAGGAGTTGTTAGCGTCTACATATATATATGTGGATGTGTGATATATGTGAATAGGCCATTTATCTAAATGTTTTATTTCTATGGTTTTAATGATTTTAGGTTTGAGGCCCTATGTGGTTCTTTGGTGTATGTTGATGATAGGCTAATCTTACTGAGTGGACTAGAGGGGTCTGAAGAGAGATAGATTGATAATAATGATATTAGAAGTGTCTTTACAGGTGAAAAAAAATTTCAAGATATCACTCGGGTAGCCGTTGTGCTGCCCAATTTTCTATAAAAATGTAGAGGGTTTGTTAAGAGGTTTTATAGGTCTGTTACACCTTAAGTAAGCATAGTTAAGGAATAAATTAAGAAGTTAAGTAATAATGGATAAAAAAATAAAATAGTCTATAAGGATTAATGAGTGCAGACCTAGAGCAATTTCAGAATGGGTGACTTGGTGGGAAGTACATTGCCTATAAGGTTTCTTAGGGAATTTGGTAGGGGGTTTCATAGGTTGCTTACCAGGATGTCTATATCTATGGTTCAAACTCTAATCCCCTATCTTATGCTTGTGCAGTGTATATGTAAGAGTGTATGGATCTTGGATCTATTAAAGCCAAAAGAGGTACATCAAATAAAAAGAAAGTACTGGCAATCACATCAGGAGTTGTTCATGTATGCCTTTATTTTCCCTTATCCTCATGGGGCTGGTTTTTCATCTCATTAATATCACACATTACACATTCAATCATTTATTAATGATACACACATGCATATACACATTAGCTACATACAACATACTAAAATGCCCATACTTATTATTCAAGTATTTTCCATCTCATTAAAATAATTACACATAGGCCGAAATATCATCACATCTTAACCCTAAGATATATATGCACAAGTATAACTTGAAAATTCAAGCACATGGTGCATACACTTCTATATAACAAGCACCACTTAAATATTATCACACATAATACACATATTAATGCACCACCAACACATATAGGCACTAGCACATGCATAACACAAACATTTTTGCAATTTGACAAATTAACACATATACATTTCATCGAGTATATGTACCCATTCATGCATGACTGCCATTTTTCATGCCTATTTCCATTTTTGATGTGCCTTCCTTTCCCATACAACCTTTTTTTAGTTCTTTAAGTACCAGCACTTTGCAAATAGCACTAGTATTATTCCGTTGTCTGAATTTTAAGCAAAAACTAGACTTAATAAGACCAAACTCTCTTCTATAATATTATACCCCTATGTGATAGCTTTCATAAGAATTTCATTTTGCATTATTCTGACCACTATACAAAAAGTTACGGCTGAATGAATAGAGATTGTTCCCTGCATTCCCAAAATTCTACAGACAGTGCAGATACCTCTATTAATGGGAATTTCTAAGAAAAACCTAAGCCAAATTAGAGAAAACTTCATTCTACAAACTTATAGCCCTATATGTTAGCTTTTATAAGCCACTCATTTCACATTATTTCAACAGCTATATAGAGAGATATGGCCAAAATACTCTCTACTGCTCCCAGACAAAAATCAATTCTAGCCCTAAATAAAAATCTAAAAATCATTCTCTTAATTCCATTTGCCCCCCTTAAAATTAGCCACACTCATCTCTTCATACTTATATGCTTTAATTTAGTTTATAACTAGACAAATGCAGCATCCCAAACCAATTATCTAAAGATTTATCTAGAGGAAGAAGAGAAATTGCTTACTTATGCATTTGGGGCTACTATCCCATTTTCTTCTTTTCTTCCTCTTCTTCTCTCCCTACTTTCTTCTTTCCTTTTATTCCTTTCTTTCCCACATTTTGCTGCTACTGCCTCTCCCTCTCTTCTTCTTTCTTTCTTTTCTTTCTTCTCTTCCCTTTTCTCTTCCCATGTTTTCTACTGTTACCTCTCCCTCTCTTATTCTTTCTTTCTTTTCACTTTTATTCTTTCCTTCTTTCTTTTCCCTTTGTGGCTACCCTAAATATAGCCTTTCTCTTTATTTTTTTTCTTTTCTTTTCTTTTTATTTTCCTTTGGCTACCACTTAGCCTCTAATTAGGCTAATTTCTATTTTGATCCCTCTTCGAGTGCTTATTCTAATATAATCCTCTAATAGGTATGTCCTTTCCCCCTTTTCGCTTAGTTATCACTATTATTATTATTATTATTATTATTATTATTATTATTATTATTATTATTATTATTATTATTATTATTATTATTATTATTCCTATACCACAATATTCCTGAGCCTCTGAAATTTTAAATTTTCTAAAGCTAAATTTTTTAAGAAATTCGAGCTGAAACTTTGGAGAATTTATAAAAATCACTCGCACTTTAAAAAATCATCACATTTATTCCTAAAATCCTTAATTAGGTCTAATTAGATGCCTACAAAATTTCACAGCCAAATTGCTTTAGGAAATAGGCTTGAAAAATTCTTGGAAATCTCAGTTTTGTTGAAAATTTTGAAAAATCCCTAAATGACCTCGAAAAATTAAAATTCCTTATCTATTGGCTTAATTACAATTTTTAACCTTCAGGGTATGGTATTTTTAGGTATGTCTAGGTATATCACGGGTTATTCCTTGCCCACTCAATCTAACCCCATGGGCTACTAGGTTATAACCTATTATGATTCATTAATTCTGCTAAATTTTTTAAATTACATTGTTATCTTCATTTTCAAGCCCCTCAAAGTTTCATGACTAGTACACCTTACCTCAAGCCTCATGGAGGTGACCCGTCAGTCCGGGCACACTTTTTGAGCCTCGAGTACTATGTAAATACAACACTAGAATAGTCAGGGCGTTACATTTCTTTCCCTCTTAACAAATTTTCTCCTTGAAATTTGCAGTGTTTGCATTGAAGGTCTATCTTTATCCTTAACTAACTCATATTTCTCCTAGTTTAATTTAGCCTCTACTCACTATTTGATTGTGCCACTTTTTTGGTTTATGTATTTCCCCTCTAAATAATCTTCATGAGGGTCTCCAACTCCCATACTTGATGGATAACTACTTGTTTACCTTTATAAGAGGGCATAGCACTGCGTTTTCGCTGTGCAACTCTAATTAGAGAGCCTATCCCTAAATCCATATAAAACCCTTAGGACAACTTCCCTATCTAAGCTCCCTTATATATCTAGTTCCATCTGTCTTTAAGGCTGAGACCCTTTTCCCTCTTCGATAATGTCCTATGGCTCTCTCCTTTAGCATTTCTAGGGATCTAGTGTAATCACTTGTAATTATATTAATTATTTTTCTTAGCCTTTTCCTAACTAATCTCTCATTCTTATTTCTATCATATCTCTTCATATTAGGGCTATCATGATGCCATTCTCAATTGTATCATATGTATGCAAAGGTGAAGAATGTTATGCACAAGGAAATGTGATAATGCAAAATATCAAGATGCAGTTTACAAAAATACAATGCCCAAGCCGAGCAATAACTGCAAATAAAGAAAGATATAGCCCTTTTCTTTAGGGACCTTGATAGTCTTCCTTATAGTCTCACTTTTATTATGTTTCCCTTACTTTGCTTATGTATACTAATCTCACTAAATATTTTAATGCCTTTCCTCTTATCAACAAATCTAAATCAAGCTTGAAGAATACCATATTAATAACTGCCTTATGTCTCTCAAAATTTTCTCCTAAGCCTATATTCGTGTATTAACCTTTTAATTGATCCACTCAACCCAATATAAAGGTCTTAGCCTTTAGCCCTCTTTCTTTTTTAACCACAAAATCCACACTATCTCTAATAATGCCATAAGGCTTATTGCCTTAGGTTACCTAAAAACTTTTCTCTAGTAGCTTATACTTTTAGACCAACACTTAAGCAAAGTTTAAGTGACCTCATTGAATGGGTAGACAAAACTTAGCTTAATATGCATTGAGGAGCAACCGTAGCTTATCCTATGCCTATCATCACTATCCTCCAATAAGTAGTTTCCCTTATCCTAATGGACTTTAATATTCAACTCATATAGTTCTCCTTGCCAATTTCAACCTTCACACAGTTTAAAGATCACCTAAATCGGAGGTCTGATACCACTAAGTGTGAGACCCTCTACCCGATCCATACACTAGACTCGAATAGAGTGTGTTGACACATATCGATATCTAATTCCACTATCCAAAACTCAATCTATTTAAAACTGTTATTAATCAAAATATTTCTTTCCTTAAAGAGTTGTAATAACATTAAAAACCTTTTAGCATGCTTTATGAGGCAATTAATGGGGTCATCATGTTAAAAATCCAGCAGCATAATAGTTGTACTAGGATACTATTCCAAATAGTAAACCTATAAAACAAACACTTCTATAAACTTATATAAACTCAATCAACCCTTCTAGTCCCTCAAATCAGCATATATCACAAGAAATCAATCTATGTCTATCATGTCTCTATTCCATACATGCCTCATCCATAACCTAGGCTATTCTCATATATTCGTAATGACCTCATGCACATCTCTAATGAACTAAATCCACAATTATACTTCACATTTTGAATCTTAGATCACATACAAATTACTCTCTACATTAAGCTTACTTTCACTCAGCCTAATCTACATCAATAACATTGCTAAGAACATTTTTATGATAATTACATAACTAATGAGGGCTTTAAAATCCATACAAATTACATTAATATTACAACTTTGAAATTGATTACATTTACATACACTTCTTTCTCTTAATGGGTCTACCCTAAAGCCTCAAAATTACTCCCAAAAGAACCTTCAAGTGGCTTTTTGTGTTCTTCTAGTGTCCTTCTATATCGGTTTCCTTTATCTATGCACCAGCAGAAAAGCTAATATGTTGAGTGAGATGCTTAGTGGTGTACTCAATGGAATATACATACACATATACTTTTAAATAGTCATACCTATATAGACACACACAAATTTTTAATGCATTTATTTCAACGCCAACTTAATCATATGACTGTTCATTTAATTTAATCATATGGATTGTCATTCTTTGAAACATACAATATGATCTCATGACCACACATGCAGATTTTAATATGGTATATCACAAAAACAACCTTATAATATGTTTTTATAACCAAGCATGCTTTTGAGCATAAATAAATCACAATGTCTATATATTTACATAAAATTCATGCATAAGTCATAATAAGTTAATATAATAAAAATTATGGTCAACATGCACTCTAAGCATTATCATAACATAATTGTCTTCATATTCATAAAATAGACATGTCTAGGTTGTAATAAGGTCCATAGGCATCAATAAGCATAGGGTGTATCATACATGCGTATTATGTCATCAAAAACATATAAACACCTTAATATTATAGTCGTTACACATATAGTCACAATAACACATATTTGGTCTACACATTGCCAAAAATGGCATAACCACATACACGGCACATACTAGTATAATGGTATAGCTCAACTCATGATCACATATTTTAAAGTATTTACCATTTTTTTAACATATGCCTATATCAAAGAGATAACTAACCATGGCTAGATAACAAATATCATTAGCCTGAAGGCCTCACAATTGAAGGTGATAAAACATTACACCCGAAGGCACTCATATCTATAGATATGTAAACACATTGGCCTGTAGGCTTCATACCCGAAGGTGAAAAAACATTGGCTTAAAGCCTTGTATCTATAAATACATAAACACATTGGCTATAGGACTCGCACCCGAGGGTGATAAAACATTGACTCAAAGGCCTCATGCTTGTCGACATGTAAACATTGACCTGTAGGTCTCATACTTGAAGGTAAGCATTACAGCTACTAAATCCTATTTAACTAGTTAACCTATCCAAACTATATTGTCTAACTATATAGGCATCATTAAACTCATCGTATTATTCCATTTATAACAATTTTTAACAAATAAGATTGTTTATGTCACCTCAGGCATAAACATATCACATTGGCCATTTTTACACATTAGCAAGGCTTACACATCATGCCAATAGCAAGCATAATTACATCATACCCATAGCATGTATCATATGATCATATCACATTACCATCTAGGCTCACACAAGCTTAACATCACATAAATGTAACATTTCTTTGGTGTAATAGTTTTATTATTACATTCGGCTTCACACCCTTATTACATGCCATCAAATTTATTATTAACATGCTTCATCCATATTCATGTATTTTTTAGCTATCATTTACACACAAGCATGGTTTAGGTCTCATACAAAAGTAAAGGAATGCATGCTCTCACTTATAACCAAATAAAACAAATTAGATTATTCACATGCATTCTCATGCCCAAAAAACATGCATCATTCAGCTAACACAAACACAAGGCCATCAATCCATGTGCATTCAATTTCACAATCTTTATTATCACATAATAATGTCATAATACATATCCATACATCTATATTCTTATTAGTTCCTTAACTTGCCATTTATAGCACTAATAGGCCTTATATGGCATAACATACATCATACATGCACTTCTTATTGGAAGCACATATAGATTCTCATCATTGTCATACATTCATATCTTATATTGCATAATTCATCATGAATATACATAAAAGCTACAACACACCACATTACAGATAATATTAGCACTTATTGATGTTAAGTCACATAGTGTATCTTTATACAACAAAAATCCATACTCAAGTTAAGGTGGCATTCGACCATTTCTATATGCACATAATCAATCATATAGTCATGTTAAGGCATACACAAATACATTTATGCCCCATTTCTATGTGCATTCCTTATACGTTCACTTTGTGCCATATTAACACAAATTATGTTCATCACACATTAGAGACATTCGGCCCCCTTCATGCTCAAGCCCTTAAAAATGCATGCTTAACTTTGTTACAATCACAACATCATATTTAAGTGCTCACACTTATATCCAATTATTGTAAATCTAGCATACATGCTCACGGTTACATTATTATGGTTTAATAGTTTATTATGACTGTATTAGTATATACATGAGCATGCCACCATTTAATGTCCATTCGGCTAACATGCTCTCACCATTAGCTCTTTTTTTATCTCATTAATATTACATGTTACATATTCAATCATTTATTAATGATACACATACATATATGCACATTAGCTATATACAACATACTAAAATACCCATATTCATTATTTAAGTATTTTCCATCTCATTAAAATAATTGCACATAGGCCTAAATATCATCACATCTTAAACCTAAGTTATGCACACACAAGCACAACTTGAACATTTAAGCACATGGTGTATGCACTTCCATATAACAAGCACAACTTAAATATTATCACACACACTACATATATTTATGCACCACTAACACATTTAGGCACTAGCACATGCATAACACACACATTATTGCAATTCAACCTAGCAACACATATACATTTCATAAAGTATATGTACCCTTTCAAGCATGACTACCATTTTTTGAGCCCATTTCGACTTTTGATGTGCCTTCCTTTCTCGTACCACCTTTTTTAGTTCTTTAAGTTTTAGCGCTCTGCAGATAACACTAGTATTGTTCTTTTGTCCAAATTTTTGAGAAAAAACTAGACTTAATTAAAGCAAACTCTCTTCCAAAAAGTTATATCCCTATGTGATATCTTTCATAAGAATTTAATATTGCATTATTCTGACTAATATACAAAAAGTTATGGCCTAATGAATAGATATTGTTCCTTATTTTCCTAAAATTCTATAGATAGTGTAGATACCACTATTAACAAGAATTTTTGGGATAAATATGAGCAAAATTAGTGAAAACTTCCTTCTGTAAACTTATATTCCTACATTTTAGCTTCCTTATGCCACTAGATTCACACTATTTTGACATATATATAGAGAGTTATGGCCAAAATACTCTCTGCTACACCCAAACAAAAATCAAATCTAGCCCTAACTAGAAATATGAAAATCATTCTCTTAATTTCATTCCTCCCTCAAAATTAGTCACACTCATCTCTTCATACTTCTATGCATTAATTTAGTCTATAACAAGTGAAATGTAGCATTCCAAACCAATTATCTAAAGATTTGACTAGAAGAAGAAGCGAAATTGCTTACCTATGTATTTGGGTCTGCTGTCCCTTTTTTTCTTTTGTTGCGCTTCGTCGGGCCCGTCTTTGTTCTTTCTTTTTGTTTCTTTCTTTCCCACATTTTGCGATTACTGCCTCTCCCTCTCTTTTTCTTTCTTTCTTTTCTTTCTTTTCCCCTTTCTTTTTTCTTTCTTTCTTTTCCCTTTCTAGTTGCCTTAAGTAAAGCATTTCTCTTTATTTTATTTTATTTTATTTCCTTTTTATTTTCCTTTGGCTACCACCTAGCCTTTAATTAGGCTAATTTCCATTTTGATACATCTTTGGGGGCTCATTCTAACATAATCCTCTAATAGGTATGTCCTCTCCCTCTTTTTGCCTAGTTATCACTATTATTATTATAATTTTTTTCCTATGCCATAATATTCCCGAGCCTTCGATATTTAAAATTTTTCAAACCTCGATTTATTGATAAATTTGTGCTAATACTTTAGAGAATTTTTGAAAATCACTCGAACATCAAAAAATCATTGTGTCTGTTCTTAAAATCCTTAATTAAGCCCAATTATATGCTTGAAAAATTTCACAACCAAATTCCTTTAAGAAATATGCTAGCAAAATTCTTGAAAATCTCAATTCTGTCAAAAATTTTGAAAAATCCCCAAACGACCATGGAAAATTAATATTCCTCTCTATTACCTTAACTATAATTTTTATCTTTTAAGATATGGTATTTTCAGGTCCATCCAGGTACAACCCATATCATTCCCGACCTGACTCAATCTGACCCTATGAGCCACTATGTTACGGCTTATTATGATTTATTGACTATGTTAAATTTTTTAAATTACATCGTTATCATCATTTTCAAGCCCCTTAAATTTTTGTGACCAATAGGCCTTGCCTCAAGCTTCAAGGAGGTGACCCATCACTCTAGGCACATTTTTTAAGCCTCGAGTGTTGTGTAAATACAACATTAGAATAGTTAAAGTGTTACATAGGACATTGCACTTGAGGTTATCATCCATCAAGTAGTGCTATAGACAATGTACCTAAAGTTAATGTGTACTAGACAATGCTGAAGACATTGCACCCGAACTTAGGCAATGCTATAGACATTGCACCTGAGATTTGATGTGATTCAAGCAATGTTAGAGACATTGCACATGGACTCAAGTAGTGCTAAAGACATTGTACCTATGGTTGTCATCCTTTAGGCAAGGCTATAGACATTACACTTGAAGTTAATATGTACTTAGCAGTGCTAAAGTTATTGCACCCAAACTTAGGTAGTGCTATAGACATTTCACTTGACATTTAATATGATGCATGCAATGTTAGAGACATTGCATGCAAACTCAAGTAGTGCTAAAGACATTACACTTAAGGTTGTCATCCTTCAAGTAATGCCACAAAGAATATGCCTGAAGTTAATGTGCACTGGGCAGTGCTGAAGACATTGCACCCAGACTCAAGTAGCGCTATAAACATTGCACCTAAGATTTGATGTGACACGGGCAGTGCTAGAGACATTGCACTTGGACTCAGGTAGTACTAAAGACATTACACCTGAGGCTATCATCCTTTAGGCAGTGCTACAGATATTTCACCTAAAGTTAACTTTAGAAAAAAATTTGTTCACTATAAGTCATCGTTCTTGCCCCCTACAATTGAGTAAATGGTGGAGTATTATTGTTCGCTCATCATTTGTGATTTTGATAGAAAATTCTGCTTACCCTTTATGAAGAAAAAAGAAGTAAATTGTGTTAGTCATTAAAGTTCATTTATAGCAAGGATGCATGTTATATGTGTGAGCACATCATGTCTTAGTCGAAAAAAACTTGTTATTTCTTTCTTTTTTTAATTTATTATTAATATCTTAGTCTTCTCTTTTTTTCTTCTTTTTTTTAAAGATAAATGTAATTAACAAAAAATAATTGATAATTTTATAAATAAAAGCTTTGAGTATAAATTTTGGTATCTTAGGCTAATATGTAGACAAATAATATAAATAAGAGAAGATAAGGAGCCAGTGATTGTCTCTGAGTTCATGATGTCTAAAGGTTTACCTCAATCAACTCTATCCTAGACATGAGCTTATGATGAGTGTCTTTACTCCTCATGCTTAAGTCCATACGTATGAACTGAAGCTATGTCATGAGTCGACCCTTCATACCTTGCAAGAGAACCTTAATGAAAGGCAGAGGATGCACTGAAAAGAATGGTCCAGCCTCATCAGTTTGTTAATGCTATCATTATGGTAGACTGGTGGGACCCAAGTCATCACCATGTAGCTGATCCAAATCTATGTCAAATCATACATTCATTGGGTCTGTGCCTACTGGCTATGCCTTATCTTGTGTGGCTAGCTCTTTAGGTGTGTAAAATCTATATCTAGTTGGGCATGTTCAATCATACACTACCATCCTAATGGTGAAGCATGTTTCTTGGTCCACCTAAAATGCTATGCAATAAGAGCCCCTATCTACTCTATGTCTATGCCTATAGCAGTGAGGATAGCAGTGATGATACCCCCTACCATAGTCTTCTTGCAAGGAAATCTACTAGCCTGGTAAAGAAGCTCCAAATGGATAACACAAGATTAAACCAGATGCTATGCTCCATAGCCCAAAGACTATATAGCTTGATCCTATTTACTTGACCAGAGCTGCCATTACAACCCAAGTAAGAGAGAGTAGATGCCGATGGAGTGGGTCCTAGAGTGAAGAAGCCTTTATGTAGCTGGCTCTATAAAAGGTGCCCTCATGATCAATGGCAGCCCACTGATCCTCTAAACTCTCTGGCATCTCTATAATACCATCAACGGGCAATATGAGAATCTTAAAAAGGCATTAAATAGAGAGCTAATAGTGCACACCCAAGACCTTAAACTAGATAGCTGTCTCATCTAATAAGTGTGTTGATGGTACACGTGGCATGGCACTGAGAATAGATGTCTTTCCAACCCACTCATAATAGGAGCTGCTCAACTTTGGATAGTGTTTCTAAGTCATGCAGCATGCTGGCATAGAAATACTGACTCCCCATAAAGGTGGCTAAAGCCAAGCATCAAAATCTCTTAGCCTTTTTAAAATTGAGCCAACCAAGTGCTGCCGCATGTGTCAGAATAGGTTGATGATGAACTCGACTTTGTTATCCACATAGAGGCATATTTTCTCTTTTCTTTTTCTCTTTTTTGTTCTTTCTTTCATTTTTTTATTTTTTTAATGCCAAAGTAATAAATGGTAAAAAAATGAAAAGAAATTTAAAAAAATGAGTTTTATAGGCATTGGGAAAAATAACCATTTTGACCCTGCTAAAATGGCCATTTTGCCTATAAAACAATAGTTTCACCAAAAGATGAAATGACTATTTTGGCTTGTGCTAAAATGGTTATTTTGCTCTTGTAGCAAATAGCCATTTTGGTAAAAATGGGACATTTAACCCCCAAAATGGCCGTTTTGCTTTGTGAAATGACCATTTTGGGTCCAGAGCTTATAAATGCCATGAATGCATGCATAGATCATCGTGCCTCTAGAAACTTCATAAAATCCTTGATCTTTGATTTACTTGGGTAATTCCCAATCTAATCCCTTTTTCTAGCTTGAAATTCCTTTGATAGGTCTGACTTGAGTTATCTTTGTCGAAGGCTACTACTCACTTTTGGGACCTGTAGTTTTATGTTTTTCAATTGTCTTATCAAGAGTTATGACCCTTATCTTAAGAATTTTCTACAATTCTAAGGGTGTCATATTAATCCGATACACCACCCTTCTACCCAAGTTATATTCCCCATTACTTGTATAAGGTCATTGACTCCCTTGATATACTTCATTCTCTAACTGCCCATTATGTCCCATAGAGAGAAACAGTTTCTCTAAATACTCTGCTAGCCTATGTTGAGGGCTATATCAGCCTATAGAGAGAAGTAGTTTCTCTAAATGCTTTGTTAGCCTATGTCGAGGGCTATATTGACATTCTATCTCTTTATACAAGTGTGTATTTATTTTTATTCTTTTCTAAATATCTAATGGTGATGTATGAAGGACATTTTAGAGACTATCAGCTATTCAGTATAATAAACAAGCTAACCAAAGATTTGAACCCCTTTCCATTGATACTTGTTGAGATTATTATAGATCTAGATGTAGTGCCGTCTGGTAAAGCCAATTTCTTTGGTAGGAGTCCTATTCTACTTCAGCTTAGCTTTTTTTTTTTTTCTTTTTAGAATAGATTGCCCTCTAAAGGGTTTTTGCCCTATTCTCTAGTTTACCTTTTGCTTAGGAAATAATTTAGGTTTTCCTCCCTAATAGACATTTTAATGATAGATTGCCCTTGTGAGTTTTCACCCTATATCTCGCTTGGCTTTTACTTAGGAAGCCTTTACAGGTTTTCATTCCTAAAAGCATTTTTTTAAGGTTTGGTTGTAGAAGAAGCTTCACTTGTTGGATGACCCTCCCCCTCATGTCCTTGGGTATTATAATATGAAACACTTACTACCCCATGCTATTAGACGTTGTTTTTTTTTACATGGATCAATGGGTTGTTTAGATGACTGCCATTACTTATGAAAGCAAAAATTTCATAAGCCCATGGATTTCCCTATAACATATATGAAGGAGCAGTTCTGTAGGTTGTGTACCCCTCATTAGCTTACATAAAGTTACATTTTGTATCCCATATCACTATATAAGGAAATTTAGAGAGACCCTAGGCATTGTCTCTTACCCATTATTATTTACAAGGGGAGATTTGTCTATCACTTTTATTGTTGGGTATTGTGACCTATGGAAGCAGTTACTCTTGAAGATCAAAATTACTCCTAAGATCTCTTGTAACTTTTAGACTTCTGAGGCATATAAGGATTAGGTGATAGGACCTTCTTAAGACAATCAGACCTAATGGTTGAAGATGGAAGGTAAAAGGAGCAATAAGAGACAGAAGAACTAAAAAGATGTATTTGTATTACTTTTTCTGGACTCAAG
>CANXYI011013878.1:0-16447 GCA_948208565.1 Hura crepitans
TATATATATATATATATATATATATATATCATTAATTCGGTTATGAACACAATTTTTTAATTCATTTTATTTTTCATCACTTAATTAACCTTACCATAATAACCCAAATTAACTTTGTATAAATTAAATGCTAATCTTACATATATAAATATTATATTCATTAACATACTTAAACATATATTTGAGACCATTAAGATTTATATATACTAAAATTCATTATTCTTCTATTATTCATCTAAATTAATCTTTTTATAATTTAATGGAATAAATATATTATTAAACCTAATTTATACATACCATATACATCAAATTAAGTGTTTAACTATCTTATTAATATTATGCTTAATACAATTTTTAGTCTTTAATTTAATGCATTTATCACCACTTCATTTAATCCTAAGCATACATAATATATTATAACCAACATCTTGCACATACATACACATCTATACATTCATTGAACCACACTTCACATAAAACTAACAAACTCATCTTATTTACACCATATTAAATCTAACATCATTTTAGTCATACTTTTATTCATTATATTCCATTAATTTCCTACAATTTCATATCAATATTCACATATTCAACAAATTCATCATTAACATAAACTATACACCTTATGGCCATATATAATTAATTTACTCAACTCATCCATTTTACCAAATTAATTAACTAAATCATCTTATACGCATTCTTATGACTCAATATTGCAATAATCACATATTAAACACAACACAAACTTAAAATCACACAAATTCTATACAAACACATACACTTTAGATTCAACAAGCACACATATATACATATATTTCATTGAATACACTTACAGATGACTTCATTTGCATCTAAAATAGCCTTTCACACCTTTGGTTTGATCATCCCATACTTACATCTAAAATTCACACCTTAAGAAATTTGAAACTCTAAATTTCTTTTTACTTAATTTCTCCAAATCCACTTTGTTTTACTTATTTTTCACTATATTTAGGCTTTAGAAAGGTGATAGATGAATTCTTCACCTTTGGTTTAGGGGGTATGTGTGCATTTTAGGTAGAAAAGAGAGAAAATATCAAGGTTATAGTGAGAGAGAAGAAATTCAGCCCATATGGTGTAGGTAGAAGATGAAGCTAATAATTATCTATACTAACTCTAAATGTTTCCATCCTATATATATCCCTCCTTTAATGGCAAAGATCATTTCACTTAAAATCCAATTGTTGAGATTAAATCTTAGGTATTTTAGTGCATAAAAATTCAATTTTAATCATAAAAGCTTTAATAAATTCCATTCTTATTACCAAAAATTCAAAAATACTTTAATTTGTACCTCCCTCGAATTTCATTATTTTTGACTGAGCAAAACCCACTGAACAAATAAATTACCATTTTAATTAACTTAAATAAATTATTTCTCATTCTCAAAAAATTACAATCTTAATTCCATTGGAACAGTTAGAATTTTTAACCATCAGGTTATGCTCTTTTTAGATTTTTCTAAGCTCAATTTAGATATTTTATCATTCAGCTAAAACTAGGTTAATATCTATTAGGACACTGCAATTCAAACTTCTTTTGCTTATTTAACCTCTTTTATGACCTCAAAATATTTCCAAATTTCATCACACATAGTCTTTTAATTAATATTTACTTTTGGTATAATAACCCCAATTAGACCAGGGTGATGCTATTCACAGCTCCGTGTTACTATTCATCAAGACAAGTCTTGAAGCTCATTCTTTTCACACTTTTGCATTCGTCTCATGCCATTTTCATGTTTATCTCTTTTCAATACATGTTCCACCTTTTAATGAGCCTAAAATCACCCTTTTCTAAAATTGCCCTAGATAATTGTGAAAATGACCATTACATCCCTTGATGGATTTTCACTCTACTATTTATACCTACTAACTCTACTTGATCCATACATCAATTTCAGTCCCTAAGGCTTTCTATAATTCTCATTCTTTGTGTGGGTAAATTAGTCCAAAAATTGGGCCTTGACAGTTTGCACTTGTCACTAAAAAGCTTTTAGAAGTGTGAACTTCCTATTTGGACTCTATTTCCTAATCATATTAGGATTTTGCTTTTTCTAAGTGGAAGAGCCATCCACCAAACCTGTAAATAGCCTTTCTTAAGGGAGAGGAGGGGAGGAATTTTGCAATCTCAGAACCCACTATATCGAGAGTCTAAGCATTGACTCCAATGCAGGAATCGACCTATTAGACCTTATCTTGCACTAGAAAACTATTTTTTTAAAACCCAACCTTCTATGTTATTGATTGAAGCTTATTCATAAGGTAAGTTTAAAGACTAGTTTCATTTATCACTATCATATTTGTATGCTTTGTTTCTGTAAGTCGATGATCTCTCAGCATTAATCGATATGTAATGTGATTCTATGTAATCCCCACATCAATTATAGGAGTTAGTTGTTGCTTTGGGCTATTTTAATTGTATGTAATTGTCTATTAAAATGATGCAATCATTCTAGAATCAACATTCTAATCTCATAAACTTACTTTAACACATGATAAGGTCCATATGGACTTAGTATTTTAATATGTGTATGATTTGGTGTTCGTATAGACTATTATTCAATAACTATCTTTTGTTTGCTTCAAATGCTACGTCTTAATGTATTATATTTATTACATTGGCATACCTTTATGTTGTTATCATGTTGTATGACTATTTCATTTCTTAATACGTATATCATTGATGTTCTATAATTAATGTGTAGTTCACATGGACTCCCTTTAACAAAGAGTGTAGTCCATATGAATGTATATGTTTTATGCATGTATATTTTGTCCTGTGGTCTACACAAACTCCCTTTCACAAGGACTGTAGTCCCATGGACATGTGTTTTAAAATCTAAATTTCATGAATATTGTTATGATGTGTTTGTGTTTCTCTATTGCATGATTAATTCATCATCTTTTTAGTTATAATCCTTATGTATGCCTGTTCCATAAATATTCATGTTTCATATAATATGTTGTTATTCTATTTAGTATTATTATTAGGCCCTAATGGACCTTTGCCTAGGTTGCTAATCATTTTCCTTTAAGTTGTGTAAAAGTTGACCATTCTTGCTAGATATAAGGTCTGAAAGGATATTGTTCTCATGACATATTATAGTCTGCATGGACATAGATCAAAGGCCATATTGAGTCCACAAGGACTTACCGACATAGTGACAGGACCAAAACAACTTTTTCTTTATTTGTTTGTTTGGTTTTGTACCTTTAGTTTCTTTTGTGTTGTAATAGGTAGATTAAACAACTTGTTTTACACGCTAAAAGCCTAAACTTCACATCAATGATTTTCTACTTAATTAATTGGTGTTTTTCTAATAAAATGGTTTTGATTTTCCTTAATAAAAGTTATATAAAAGTGTATTTTAATAAAGGCCAATTTCCTAGGGATGGGAGTTAGGCAATTACCACCAATTACTATGGAATTATGGGTAGTTGTCAAGTCAAATAACAATGAATGACCCTATTGCTAGATGTACACTATATAATTATGTTCGTTGTATATTTAGAATGTTGCAAATTTATTCTCTCTAAGTGAAAAGGTGACATGTATGTGTAGACACCTCTATTTTTGGTTGAGGACTTTTTTATGTTCTCAGACTTTAATCCAAACCAAAAAACTCGTGGTACGACCCAAATTGCATAAAAATAGGAATCTTTATCAGTAACGGAGGGCTTGGGCCCCGACACTAATTCTAATAGAGGTGTGGGGGCGAAGCCCTCACTGTATGGACCCACTAACCTTTTTGGGCCTATGATGATAACCAGAGAAAAACTCAAGAATAAAGGCAAGCAACTTGAAACCTAAGTCTACATGGACTAACATGGCACAAGTCCGTATAGACTTGATACTATAAGGTCCGCACCATAGTTAGCCTAGACTAGTGAGCCCAAAGCACAAGGACCGCATGGATAAGCCAAAGCCTATGTCCGTAAGGACTAATCCAACCTAGCCCAAAAACTATAGACTAGTGGGAAAATCATGGCTAAGTTTGCATGGACTAAGCCATGCAAGTTCGTACCAACCTACCAACGTAAAACTTCCAATAGTGAAAAATTCCTATTCAGGCACTGATTCCTAATCCTAGCAGGACTGTACTTCTTTTAAATGGAAAAGCTATTCACTAACCTTATAAATACTTTTTCTATCAACTTATTTCAAGGCGAGGAATACATAGAAGACATAATTAAAGACAATTGACATAGGGTTCACTCTATTAGTCTTAAGCCCTCACTAAAATAATCATTCTTCCAAAACCCAATCATTGTCTTGTTGCTTGGTGCTAACTTCAAGGTAAGATTTGAGGCTCCTTTCATCATATTCATTCATTTTGTTTAAGTTGTTTTCCTTAACCAGTGATCTTCTATGATTAATTATCATGTGAGGTGGTTCTACATAATCCCCACGACAATTATAAGAGTAGGTTAGCCTTTTAAATTAGTTTAAAAATGTTCTAATCATTAATGGAAATTTGTAATCGGACTTACATTCTAGAACTGATGACTATGTCCACATGGACCTATTTTAAATGATAGGAGGTATACACGGACCTATAAATTGAATGTGTATGTGATAAAAAGTCCGTACAGACCTATAAATTGAATATTTATGTAATATGAGGTTCGTACGGGCCATGGTATAATAACAGTATCATGTTTGCCTTGTCTATTATACTTTAACGTATTATGTTCACCATGTTAGCATGCCGTTATAATTGTATCATATTGTATGCTCATTCTATTTGACATTGTCATTAGGCCCTCAGGGACTACTATTTGGAGTTATTAATCTCTTTTTTTGAGATTTTTTGCAAGTAACCCTTATCACTAGAGTAATAATCCAGGTAGACATATAACCTTTCCAAGCAATGGTCTGCACGGACATATTTCGGAGCCTCATAGAGTCCGCATAGACCTAACACCATACAGATAGAACAAGTTTTATACATTTGATTATTTTCTTTGATTTTGTACTTATTATTTCTTCTTATTTATTCTAGGTTGTAATAGGTAGTAAATAACCTATTTTACATATCAAATGCTTAACTTTCACATCAAACGATTTTATACATAATTAATTGGTGTTTTCTTAAAAAAAATGGTTTTAAGTTTTCTTTAATCAAAAGTCACATTAAAAATGTATTTTAATAAAGGCCAATCTCTTAGAGATAGGAGTTGGGCAATTATTGCCAATTCTTATAAAATTACGGGTAACTATTAAGTCAAATAAAAACTAATGAATAAACCCACTTTCTAGATGTACAATATACTTGTCGTATTTCCTTTAAATACTGTAATTTACTTCTTATACATGGAAAAATGACATAACTGCTTTAAATATAATACATGCATGCTTGATAAGGGATTGATAAAAAATTACAAAATACAAAGAAAGCATATTATTTGGGCATAAATAAGGTAAGAAATTCCGAATCTTTTTGGTACAAAAGATCAAAGGTCCTGGTGCAAAGGCTAGGTGGCAACTCCACTTACCACTCTCGTCCCTAGTAAAAATATCATAATCTCTACAATATGTTTTAATTAATGCTTGCTTACATGATACGAGATTGATAAATGTTCGAATATAAAAGAAGGTATATTATTAGGGCATAAATTAGATCTAATTCACAACCTTTTTTGGGTAAAAGATTAGTGGTCTTAGTGACACCCCCTACTAGATTGCTGAAGAAACCTAATCGGCGATGCATTTCCTGCCATGTCACCCATCCTAAAATTTCCCCAGGTTTGCACTCCTTAACACTTATAGAGTATTTATTATTCAAATATTTATTGCTTAAATCTCCAGTCTATCACTTAGATATTTTCCTTTAGGGTATATTAAGTCTTAAAATTCATTAAATAGGCTACTTTAAAGTCCATAGAAATTTAGGCAACATAATGGCTACCTAGGTGACATTCTGAAAATTTTCAACTTATTAAAAACACTTCTAATAATTCCTATCACTCCTACTGCCACCTTCTAGACCCTTCTGGCCCTTCATTATCATCCACTCATTCATTAAAGTCATTCAGTTATCACATAGGCCTTAAGCCCAAAACATCATAATCAGATAGGAATTTAAAATCATTCAAATTCACTGGCCTATTTATTTACATGCACAACTTAATATTACCGACTCCAGTAGCTTCTAAGCTTACTACACATATAACCTATAGTGTTTACATGAATGCCTATTAACTCAATAAAAACACATATAGCTATATAACTTTTAATTCCTCTACTGCTACACTGCACGATCCTCAAGGTTAGACTACTAACTTCCGTAACCTGTGCACCTAAAAAACTAATATGCTGAGTATGAAACTCAGTGGTGAATTTTAAGGAATTAAATTAAGTCATTGCAAGCATACAAATGAATAGACATGCAATAAAATGTATGTGTAGATGCCTCACTTTTTGGCCTATGATTATAACTAGAGACAGGCTCAAGCAATAAAGCAAGCAACCTAAAAACTAAGTCTACACAAACTAATATTACATAGGTCTACCTGGACTTGATGCTATGATATCTATATAGTAGCTAGCCTAAGAGCCCAAAGCCTAAGATCCACATGGACAAGCCAAAGCCCATGTCTGCATAGAGTAAATCTAACTAGCCTAAAGCCTATGGACTAGTAGGAAAACCCATGCAAACTTAGTTGAACAAGTATACATGGAATTGCTAATGTAAAAACTTCTAGAAGCATGGGATTCCTATCTAGGCACTGAATCCTAGTCTTAGAAGGATTCTACCACTTCTAGATAGAATACTCTTAGCCCTAAGCCTATAAATACCCTCTTTGTGTATGAGTAGAGAGAGGAAGTAAAAGGGGAGAGCTCAAAGGGAAGCAATTCTAAGTAGCAAAAAACCCTTGTTCATGAGTTCAGGTGAGAACTCCAAAGATGATTTGCTCTACTAGTCCTAATAGCTCGCACTTAAATTATTAATTCTTCCAAAACCACTACCTTTTGCAATGTTGCTTTAAGTTCACTTGCAAAGGTAAGATATAAGGCCTGTCATTGTATGTTCTTACTATTTTCATGGACCTATGATCTCCATGGATTGATTATAAGTGAGGTGATTTTATGTAATCTCCACATCAATCATTAGAGTAGGTCATCGTTTTAAATTGTTTCATATTGTAAAATCGATTATTTCTATGTTATAACTATTCTATAATTTTTTTCTTAATCACATAGACCTATTTATGAGCATAATGACATCTACATAGACTAACTGCAACACCCCCTACTCATTCTTAAAGGAAATAGGTAAGGTATGCTATTTCCTATGAGGTCACCCATCCTTGGATTTTCCTAGGGACCTTTCGTTTAACACTTACACAACTTTAACCAACTTTGACATATCCTATCCTTTTAGTGTTCCTATCTGAGCATCCTTTTATTACTACCTATTTTAGACTATTACAACACCAAGTTATGACTATTAAACATTCACAGAAAATCAGGCAATATAATAACTATATTGGCAAACCCTAAATATTCCTACAAGAAAAACACTTCTAACACCATCTTTAAATCAAAGCTCACTCGTGGACCCTTCTGGTCCTCTAAAACACCATCAAACATCAGCACACAACAACATATAATGTCTTAGATCCATAGACACACACACATATATAAACATGCATTTTATATACACACAAGATCAGGTTTATACAAATATATGATGTTCCTAACTTAGTTCTATACTTTACACCCCATTACCCATATTACAACTACTATACATGAGTGTCTATCTACAACAGACCAAAAGAGAAACAAAATATACCCAGTGGACTCTGGAGCAACTACACTGGTGCTGTCTGAAGCTAATCGACCCAACTTATAGCCTGTGCATCGGAACACTGACACACTGAATATAAACTCAATGGTGGAATAGACACAATAGAGTATGTGACAATACAAGCACACACGTGAATCATGCAACACATGAACTTATATGCTAGTTACCTTATCTCACTATGTTTAGTTCTTTTATCACGTCAAGTCCATATATTTAGTTCATAATCAAGTTCATTATTTGTTAGGGCAAGAACTATCCTATGCAGTGGCTTATATTTTGAATCTTGTAGCTGCACCTACCTCACTCGATAATAGGGATTAGTCCATAGACCACCCAATTCTAAATTGGTAGATAGCAAGGATTATTCTGTAGACCTCCTAATATCTACAAATTAGATAGTAGGTATTAGCCCCATAAGACCTCCTAATATCTCGAGTCACATCACCAACACCACAGGTGGATAGCAGGGATTAGCCGTGTGGGATCTCCCAATATCCACAGACATCAAATAGGTAGCAGGGATCAATCCAGATGGACCTCCTAATACCCCAAGTGTGCAAGGTTCATCTCAAAATCTTGACGGCTATACCTGCCACATCCAATAAACAACAGTGGCCCTAGGAGGACCAAACTGCCTAGCAGTTGCTAACTCCCTAGTTGATTGGTCAACCTATCCAGTGGGTGTCTAATTGATGGGCTAAATACCATTAATTAACCCTTTTAAGATTGTGACCCTCAATTTTGTTAATTCTTGAGCCTTTTATGTCACTAAGTTATGTGCCATGCTAAGTGACACACAAAATCTCACATTTTGCCTATTGTCACAAAATTACTATTCATATAGTTAATTTACGAAAATGTCACTATTCATTAGGTCAATTTCAAGTTTCATGCCTTTTATGATCCTAACCATATCAACTCCAAATTCCATTATTTCTTCATATATCCATTCATGGGATAAATTTCACACAATAGAGTACACGTTCACACAAATTCCTAAGTCATTACATTATTATGACATACATACTCAAGTGAACCATTATCTCACCAAAATTTCATATCATACATGCCAATGTCAATATCCATTTTTAAGTATGGTTTACACACCCCATTTATATGCCATTTTCCTACCTAACATGCCATATACCTATTCATACATGCCATGTCATTCAACACAAACCATTCGGCTAAAGCACACATATGCACATACACCTAGATTCCTTTCTAATTTATCATGCAAAACCTATTATTTTAAGTCCATCAACATTACCGAAATAACATTTTATCTTAGTGTTATACTTAACACCATGAACATGAACTTTCATACACTAAACATGCATTTTTCTATGGCAAATCACATGACATACTAAATTTAAGTATATTCCATATACCTAAGGTGTGAAAACACCCTTTTCCCCACCACTTGAAGGCTTGATCCTTGTTCTCCTTCAAATATCTCTTTGGTACCTAAACATACACATTTTGACATTAGAAAAATTCTCAAAAGTCCTACATAACTCCAAATTGAAATCTAAGTTTATGTCTAATCTTAGGATACCTTAATATACTTAAAACAAAAATAAAAAGTAGATTAAAAACACTTATTCAAGAAATTGACACTATTCACTCAAGTGTTAGATCTCTCATTCTAGGCTTTATTTCTAATTTTTATCAGAAGATTTATCTTCTAGAGACTATGGAGGTCAAGATTCATATAATTTTTTATGAATTTTGGTGGAGAGAGAAGAGAGAAAATGAAGGAAAAATAATGGGAGGAGAGAGAAAATAGCGTCAGATTTTAGGGCTTGGAAGGAGGAAGGTGATGCTTTGGCAAATATGGCCCATGCACATGTGTAACCACTTATATAGGGGCAAGTGGGTGGCCCCAATCGTGACATGTGGCAATCCGACGGCTTGTATTCTCCCTATGCCTTTTTAAGCTTCAGAAATTCATAGAAGATTCTCTGGACCTCCAAAATTCTCATTTCAATTTTAAAAATCCTTGATTATTGTTACTAAGGCGCACGTAAAATTTAAAGTCAAAATTCCACAGTTGACTTTTTAACACTATTCACCTGCTAGAATAAAATATTCAAAAAATATCAAACGACCTCAGAAAATTAAAATTCCTTCTCCATCATACTCATTGGAATTTTTGAGGTTCAGGGTATGGTATTTTCGGGTCTGTCCAGGCACATCCTAAGGCTATCTTGGCACAAACTAATTTTATCTCCTCATACACTAGTTCTCAGCCCGACATAATTTATTGGTTCTGCTAAATTTTTAAATTCATTCACTTAACCCATTTTCAGACCCATCAAATTTTTATGATCAATACACCCCTTTCTAGCCTCGTGGTGATGGCCCGCATCACAAGGAACATCACTCGAGCCTAGAAGGTGCTATTTATAAAACTCTGCCTTATGGGTGTTACACTAACTTTATGGGAATACACATGATTTGTCATCCATATGGACTTATATTCAATAATAATGTCTCATTTGTCTTTATTATGTTTTAATTTATTCTGCTTACCATATTAACATAATCATCTGATGCCATCATGTTGTGTAAATATTCCATCCTATGACATCTATTTTATTGGCTACTAAAATTATTGTTAAGTCTACACGAACTCCATTTCACAAGGAATGTAGTCCATACAGACATATACTTTGATTTCCAGTTTTTGCATGTATTCGTGTTTCTTGTCCTCTTTGTCAATCCTTATGAACATTTTTTGCTATCATTAATCTTTTCCTTTGAGTTGTATGCAAGTGACCTTTCTCACTGGAGTAGAGGTCTAGATGGATTTAATGACCTTTCTCACTGGAGTGGAGGTCAGAACAAACATAATTCCCTTACTAGAAGTAGTCCACACAAACACATGCTAGAGCTATATAAAGTCCACATAGATTTAGTGTCATACAGACGAGACCATTTAAGTCCTTTATTCTATTTCCTATGGTTTTGTACTTATTATGTATTTTGGATTATTTTGGGATGTAATAGGTAGTTAATAACTTATTTTACATGTAAAATCCTAATTTCACATTAAAAGGTTTTCTATCTAATCGGTGCTTTCATAACAAAGGTTTTAACTTTTTTATAATCAAAAGTCACAAGAAAAATGTATTTTAATAAAAGCCGATCTCCTAGAGATAAGAGTTGGGCAATTAATGCCAATTCCTATGAAATTATGGGTAATTGTCAGGTCACACCATAACTAATGAATAACCAACTTTCTGGATGGACAATATACTTGTTGTATGCTTTAAATACTGTAATTTACTTTTTATACATGAAAAAGTGACATAAATACTTTAAATATAATGCATGCTTGCTTGAAAAAGGATTGATAAACATTACAATATATAAAGAAAGCATATTATTAGGGCATAAATAAGATTTAAATTTCAAACCTTTCTAGTATAGAAGATCAGAGGTCTTAGCGTAAAGGCTAGGTGGTGACTCCACTAGTCACTTTTATCCCTAGTAAAAATATCACAATCTCTATAGTGCAACTCCACTAGGGACTGAGAATCTCAATTTGAAATTGTGCAAATAATATGCCATCTAATATTTTAATTGTTATCAATCCCATGCATTGCATTATATATAAACTGTGTCTTTTTTTACCCTAGATGGTGTTGTGAACCATTACTTCATTTTCATTCAAGAATGGAGAAGTTCTAGCATATCTATCACTCACAAGCCTCGTGCCTTCAGGTATATAAAAAGGTGAACTAATTGGTTACTATTATCCTTGATTAGAAAGTCCCGTTAGGAGGGACCTCCATTTATAGGAGCTAATAAGCCTTTTTTGACCAAATCATGAGACCATATAGTCAAGCTTAGTAACTTCCCCTAAGTTACATGACCCTAAAAGCTTGTGATTACATTATGATTGTTGTGTGGGCCTATTGCATTTAACCTTATTTGAAGTGGGGGTAAGCCCATTGTGCCTTTTATCTAAAATAGGCCTAACTTAGTTTCACTTTAAATAAGACTTAAATGTCATAAGCCATTATCCTTGCATGCACTTTAAATATGAGAGGTCATGGGGAATAATTAAGCCCATATTCAAACCTATGTATCCCCTGATGATGCTTAGGTAAGCCTACCTAGGAAGAATGACTAAAAACACGAGTATGGGAGTAATAAGGTTACAAGGCCTACTACTTGTGTTTGTCCTTGTACATCTAACATATATCCTTTTTGTATAGACATGCATAACATTACATTGTATCTACTATATAACATAAACTTTACATCCTTCTTATTCCATATCATTCTTGTTTTCTATGTACCATGTATATATCATGCTTTAATGCACATGTATAACACTATGCCTACTATATGACTTAACCTTTGTATCTTTCTTTATATCTCATAAACCTTTACATTTCCATCCTAATACTCAAGCATTGAAAACATGCTTCATGTAGACTTAAGTTCACACCTTACACTAGCATATGGCACACTAACCATACATTAAAGGTTACCATATAGTAAAAGATCATTAACTTCTTATTCATATATCAACATAAGTTGCACATGGATAACATTGCCCTATTCACATTACATAGGCTTAGGCTTAGGCTTAGTCAAGCATTATTGATCTGTAACACCCTAGGTTGCATACATTGTAAACATATTTCACATCTCACACTAGCACATGTTATTCCTTAGGATTATCCCTATACTAGGATCTCCTAACCTCACCCATACATTAGCCGTCAATGTAGGCATGTATAACACAGATGCAATAACACCTAAGGAATAAGCACCTCACATATGTATCTCATATTCTTATGAGTACATCCTCACACAAAACCATGTAGATATTTGCTCCCCTACATGCATCATAAATATATCTCTAGGCATACACCTTTTATACCTCTATCTTATGTAATGAACACATAAGTGCCCTAACATGTGAAGCATGCATCATTCGTCATGAAACCATCCACATACATGTTTAGAAGATTGGCTTGTCCATGAATAAAACACATAAGCATTATAATATATGTGCTTTATGGAGATAGCTCATATCATACCTTAGAAATAATGGTTTATGCACCGTCACCTTACACAAACATGTCATACACACATCACACAGTTTTCATAAGTTACACATGTATTGATGTATGTCTTACATCACGAACCATCTTATATACATGCAAAACACTATTCTATAACTTTATGCATACTATTTAGGCTTAGTCATGCATTATTTAGCCACACATGCATTAAGCATCCACCTTGTATCACATTAATAATAATAATAACATGTAGACCTCACTATGCATTCATGTTTGGCATACCATACCTAAACACATATAATTTATCATGTAAACTTCACTCACCTTGTATAAATGTAACTTCACATCCATCACATATCCATATTATGTCTAAGCATATTATGTACATATGACATGCATTTGAACCATATAAGTTACATCCCATGCTTACACTTGGCATACTATAATATATCCACATGCATATGTAGTCACATTATGCCTAGGCACATCATGTACATATCACATGCATTGTTAACCTTTAATTTTGTAATCATCCATGCAATTTAACCATAACATAGCATTATAATCATAATGCTTGAAGCGTGCATCATATCATATTAACAATTGCATCATGCTAACTTTAAGGATCTCAAGCTCTCTTAAGAAAAAGGCTTACCTCCTTTTTTTTCGCAACACTCTTCATCTCTAAATGGTAACTAGACTTACAACTGATGGTAAAAATTAACTTATGACTAAAGGCATGTTTAATGAAGTAGTGGCAACATTGGAATGAAAGATGATAGCACTTATAGTGGAAAAAATTAAAGAGAGGTCTAGTCTTGAAGTTCGATAACAGATCACTCAAAAGAACTTGATGAGCATGATTTCAACCATAGAAGCAAATAGTGATCAAGGAACCAAGCCCATTTGCCTACCGTGTAAGTTCACTAAGCTAAACAAGCCTTTATCCACAATGTTCAAATAACTAAGGGAAAGGAACCTTCTTCAACCATTGACACCCAAACCTTACCTATAACCATTTCCACTAGAATATCAACATGATTTATACTGTACATATCATTAAAGGACTGGTCATCTCACTAACAAATGCATGACCTTCTACCATGCCATCTAA
Source organism: Hura crepitans (assembly GCA_948208565.1). Classification (NCBI taxonomy): domain Eukaryota; kingdom Viridiplantae; phylum Streptophyta; class Magnoliopsida; order Malpighiales; family Euphorbiaceae; genus Hura; species Hura crepitans. The sequence goes on from CANXYI011013878.1 coordinate 14,012, forward strand.
AACCTCATAGACCATAGTGTGATACCTTACCCTGAAGATCACTCATTATCACACCTCACAAAAGCATCCACACATTCCTCAATTCCTTAAAGGGCAAGGCTAGCCTCCTCAAAAAACTAATAATGTCTTTTAATAAAATCCCACCAATCAAGGATATGGAAGAATCCAATGAAGATAGGATAGAATATCTTAGTTTTCTCTTCTAGTTATTTCTTGCTTTTATGTTGGAATAATTAAACTTTAATAAAACATTATTTTTGCTTATCATAAACATCTTTGTGTACCTCATTAACTGCATAGAATGGTGTTCTTGAAAGCGAGTTGAGAGAATTCAAAAACAAAAAAAGAAAGAAATATGATCAGCTTAATCCATACCTATTACAAACAATTCATGATGGCTCGCCACTGCTGAGCACAATTTTGAAGCTCAAGACTTCATCTTTCCTGGTAAGGCATAAGAAATATCCCTAAATGAGAGATGTGAGATAAAAGAAAATAACAAGTTATGGGCAACTAAACCCAAAAGAATGCCTTTTGTTTAAATCTTAAAAGAAGTCCAAATTCAACATCCTCCAAACTTAAAGCATCAAATTCATTCTGTATCATCATTTTCAAAGCCTAAAAGCTTGTGGCAATCATACTAAAAAAAGTCAAATATTTTTAGTTCTTTCTCACAAAAAGATACAAAATGTCAGAAGACGTTAAACTCCAAAGCTTAAAAGATTTGCCTTAAGCCTCAAAATATTGAGCATTCCCTCTCCAACTGTTAGTGGCCCTTATTTAAAAAGAAATGAATTTTCTAGTTCTCGTTAGGTTGATCAATTAAGAGCATAGATGTAGGAAAAAGTTAAGGAAGTTTGAGAGAAAATATTTAGTTAGAAAATCTTCACAACTGACTAATAATAGGGATATCATTAATGTAGTACTTGGAAAGGTCAAAAGAATGACATTCAAATCACAAAAATTCTAGATGCTTGGAGCATAAAGCCAGCACTCGCAACAAACTACTTGATCTAAAAAACTCTATCTCCCATAGCAAGCGCTCCAAAAAATATCAAGCCATCTTAAAAGGTGCAAGTCCATACTCAATTAATAAAATACAACACAATCACATTCCAAGCCTTAAACAAATGTGGATAAGCTGAATTCAAAAAAATATAGAAAAAAAAGAACCTCACTAGATTAAAAACCTATAAAAGGCGGTTTAGGCAAAAATTAGAGGTCGAGAGAAAATATTTAGTTGGAAAATCTTAAGACTAGCTGATAACAAGAGTACCATGTTATGCGCACATTTACATGCTCATTCATTATAATCATTCACTCTTCAGCCACATATGTTTAAATGCCTTTTATGGAAAATTCACATTTCACCCAAGCCTTGACCTCACCATTTTTCACCTTAACTCAGCCTACCTTTCCATCAATATAATTGGACCTCTTTCTTCAAGAGACTTTTTATTCTCATTACCCCAACCTAGCCTACAACTTCACAACTTCACTCTTTTTTCTCAAACCCAAACTTTTCCTATGCTAAGTTTGAAAGGAGATTGATTCTAATAACAAAACATGTACTAACTCATGCATTTAGAGACCTTGTCACACATATATCATAAAAAAATATGATCACTCACACTTACTCACACTCATTTATACATCCATCTTAGAAGAAATACACATTCTGTCTATTCATATATTTGCCTTCTTGTATCAAATGAACATTCATTCACTATAAATAAAGACATATCTACCCACTCATGACATATTCATATTGAATTCCCATTAAAGTCATGTCATTCATCACTTTCATGGTTTCACGCTCATTCATCCATGATAAGATAGAATACATTCATTCATTCTAGAAAAAATAGGTCACTAAGCACCAAACACATTTATACATTTGCACATGTATTAGTTTATTCATTTAACATTGGCCATATGCTTTAAGCACACCACTCATTAGGTTTACATGTATAAACATCTCATCAGACATCAATCACATGAAGGACAAATAACATGCACATGCATCATTAAGAATAAAGTCACATTCCTTTATGCATTATAGAAAAAAGTTCATCCTTCTAGTTGTTTAAGAACTAAATAAAAACTTATCCATGTAGGGCACTACATACAGTCATGCATGCTCACATGTATTAGCCATATGTCTAAATACATTTAATCCTTTAACTTAGGCATTAGTCATGCACTTACATCACACATGACACATGTACACATGATTTCACACACATACTTGCATGATATTAATGTCTTTAACACTAGATATGGTTTGAACTATTGCTTAAAACCTATCACTAGATTCGGTTCAGTCCACAACATCAGCATCTCTAGACTCATCACTAGATTTCATTCGATCAGTATCTCTAAACTCATCATCAAATTTGGTTTGGTCAGTATACTCAAACCTATCACCAGAATTGA
>CANXYI011013897.1:0-10186 GCA_948208565.1 Hura crepitans
TAACCAGTTTAGTTTAGACATATTTTAGCTCTACTACATAAAAATCCCAAGTTAATATTAAGCTCTGTTATTACCAATATATAAGGTTTAATATGTTATAATTTATCATAGCATTAATTCTCATCAAATTAACACTTTCTGTCTAGTGACATTTTTTGTTCAGGTACTGGTCAACTGGATAGTTATAAGTCATTTTGACCACGTTTCAAGACACATTTCTTGGACTATTTTAAGTCCAAATTCAACTCAATTTTCAACATCTTATAAAGCACATTCATAAGCCTAAAGCCAATCATATCTAGGCCACTTCCAAGACTAAACAATAAGCATAATTGTCGTTCATACTTATATCTCAAATCTAGCCCCAAAGGCATAAGTAAATGTTCAATTCTCATAGTTCATTTCAAGTCACCTTTTAAGCACTTGTTTTAGGTCATAGCCATAAGTTTTAGTTCAAAATCTTTAGTCATTTAAAGATGGATTCTCAAAGTGTATTTAATATGTCAACATGTCATATACATTATTCAGTTTAAGGTGATTATAAGCCAATTCCCTTAACCTATATAATTCATATGCCTAACACTTCAATAGGCCTAATTACATGCCAATTGCCATTAATATGCTCTCATCTAAAAAGGAAAGTGACACATAAGTCTATTCCTTTTTCATAATATATCAATATCCATCCACACACATATACCATGAACATAACTATACACATACATACCAAATTTAAAGCTAATTCTCATAGATTCTTACACTTATATGTCCTTTATCAGTTATTAGCCATAAAATTCATTCATGGTAGCTCTCGGGTACAAGCATGAGAGATACAGTTGATGGTGTTTTCCAATCCCAATTACCATAATTCTTACTCTAACATGCCAAGAGATCTTTTATTCATATTCTAGTCATTAAACATCCAAGCAAAACATCCATAACCACCAAAATTAGCATGCAAATAAAGCCTAATTTCTAAATCCTTAAAAACATAGCTCTCTCCTTCACTAAGTCCTTATTTAATCAATATTCCCATTAAAGAAATTATTCATAAACTAAATATTTCAATCATCCTAAACTATTGTTCATCATCATAGAAACCTCATTGCATGGAAGAAAGGGTTGAAGTTCACTTACTTATGTGAAAAGTCCCTTGAATCCCCAAGAACACAAAACTATCTAACACCCATAGTGACTTTCCTCCCTCTATGTGGACTTTAATATGACATCCAATTGTCACAAACACATCACACATATAATCACATAGGTGTTAGGCATGATCCAACATAAAATGACAACCAAAAAACCTATGAAATTGAGGAGAAATAGCCATGAACTCACCTAAGGGTTAGCATTCTGGGTTTGTGAACTAATGAGTTTTGGTGATATTTATCTCCTAATTGGGTAGTCCTTTTTTCCTAATTCTTTTTCCTCATGGTGCCTAACAGATAAAACTAAATTTGGCAACTAAAATCACCATTTTTCCTGAAGAGATGAAAAAGTTATGCCTAAAAAACTTCCTCCTTAGCATTGACAATAGCAAGAAAAGGAAGGAAGAGTTTTCTTCATTCCAATTGGTGCAATTCCATGTGTCAAGTGAGGTTTGCCACTTGGAATGCCTCTTTGGCTAGTTGGCTTGGTATGGACCCCTTTTGACATGATAAGGGTGGTTTTAACACTTCCTAAAAATCCTGAAACCTTCTCGATTTTTTAGCAAACATAAAAAATTCATAGTAATTGACATAAACCTTAGAAAATTATGTCATTCAATTTAAAATTCACATTTTAATCCCCTCAATCTGCTTATAAATTTTTGTTGCTAGATTCTATAGATAAAATAGTTTTCAAATTACCTCAATTTGCATGCCAACCTAAAAAATTATGAGAATTTACTAATGACCTCGAAAAGAAGGGAACGTAATCGGTGTAGAGATTATATATTTTTAACGAGGATGAGAGTGGTAAGTGGAGTTGCTACCTGGCCTCTACATCAGGACCTCTGATCTTTTGTACTGAAAGGTTCAGAATTTTAGATCTTATTTATGCCATAATAATATGTTGTCCATGTATATTGTAATTTTTATCAATCTCTTATCATTTAAGCATACATTATTCTTAATCTAAATTGTGTCACCTTTACATGTATGGAAAGTAAATTGCAGTATTTAAAAGAATATGACAAATACATTGTACATCTAGAAAGTAGGTAATTCATTAATTATTATTTTACTTGATAATTACCCTTAGTTCCATAGGAATTGGCAGTAATTGCCCAACTCCCATCTATAAGAGATTGGCCTTTATCAAGATGCATTTTTCATTTGACTTTAGATTAAAGAAAACTTAGAACTATTTTATTTAAGAAAACACCAATTAATTATGTCTAAAATTATTTGATGTGAAAGTTAGGTTTTTATATGTAAAGAAAATTATTTACTAGCTATTAAAATCCCAAAATAAGCAAAAAAGTGCAACCAGTACAAAACCAAAAGGAATAAAACAAGGCATTAGAATGGTCCTGTTTGTATGTCGATTAGTCCATGCAAAATACATAAGGCTTTGATGTTAGTCCGTGTGGACTTCTTCCTAGAACAAGTATTCTGTCTGTCTGGACCTCTAGTTTAGTGAAAAGGGTCACTTGCATACAACTCAAAAGAAGAGATTAATTACACCAAATAGTGGTCCGTGAGGACCTAATGGCAATGTCAAATAGAATTATCATACAATATGATATAGGTGTAAGGGCATGCTAACATGGTGAACAGAATATGTTAAAGCATAATAAACAAAGCAAGCATGATATTGTTATTGTACCATGGTCTGTACAGACTTCATATTACATATATATCAAATTTATAGGTCCATACAAACCTTTTATTGCATACATATTCAATTAATAGGTTCACACAGACCTTCTACTGCATACATATTCAATTAATAGGTCCGTGCGAACTTAGTCATCAGCTCCAAAATGTAAGTGAGATTACAAATTTCCATGAATGGTTAAAACATTCTTAAACCAATTTAAGAGGTTAAACCTGCTCCTATAATTATCATAAGGATTACATAGAACCACCTCACTTGATAGTTAATCATGGGAGATCTTGGGTTAAACAAAAAACTCAAATAAATGAATGAATATGATGACAGGAGCCTATGATCTTACCTTGAAATGAGCACCAAGCAATAAGATAATGGTTGGGTTTCAAAAGAATAATTTTAGTGATGGCTTAAGGCTAGTAGAGTGGATCTTACGCTAATTGTCTTCAATTTTGTGTTGTATGCCTTTCTTTTTGTCATTCTCATTTGAAATTGGTTGATAGGAAGGGTATTTATAAGTTTGGTGATTAGTTTTCCCATTTAGAGTTCTACTAGGCTTAGGAATCAGTGGCAGAATAGGAATTTTGCACTTCTGGAAGTTTTATGTCGGTAGGTCCATGAGGACCTATATGGCTTAGTCCGTACAGACTTAGGCATTGTTGGGTTAATCCGTGTAGACATGGGATTTTACTTGTCCATTCGGACCTCATAGCATTAAATCTGTACGGACTTATACCATATTGGTTCGTGGGCATTGGGCTAGGTTGGGTTAGTCCATACGGAGCTCATAGCATTAAGTCTATGTGAACTTGGATTTTAGGTTACTTGCCTTATTGCTAAGCCTATCTTTGGTTATCATTATAGGCTTGAAAAGGTGAATAGGTCTGTACTATAAGGGTTTTGCCCCCACATCCCCATTAGAATTAGTGTCGAGCTTTAGGCATGGGCCTATCGCCCTAAGCCCTTTGCTTCTGCCATTGATTCCCATTTTTTCATAATTCGGGTCGCACTGTGAGCTCTTCAGGTAAGGTTAAAGTCTAAATACATAAGAAAGTCTTACACTTAAAATTGAGTTGTCTATAATCGGCATGTTTTCATTGAAGTCGAGGTGAATGGGAAAAAGATCAGATGCGAAATGGTCAATGATGGCTCCTTATTATATGTTTGCCCAGCCAAGATCTTGGTAGGTTTAGGTATCAAAAAGGAAGATTTAAAGCCTTCATGTATTACTCTCAAGGCATATGATGACACAAGGAGACAAGCGAAAGGTTTTTTCAACACCAAGGATTAGGTAGGGCCTATTGTTAATGAGGTGGAGTGCACAATTATATATATTCTAACCATATTCTCTGTTCTTCTATAGAGGCCTTGATTTCATATGCTTGGAGGAGTTCTCTCCATATTGCACTAAATGATCAAATTCCCACATAAAGGTAACATCATTATAATAAAAGCTAAAATTAATCATGTTATCTCCACTTTAGCTATTGCTAATCAACCTTTCACTAGATTTTATGTCATCAGGATATGTGAGCATTACATGGACCTTATAGTGTTTAAGATAATAAAGAGGATGGATTTTTTCCCTAGTGCTAGTTTAGGGAAGAATTATTAGGGTATAACTCAGCTGCTACAAGTTTAGAGCTAGAAAGACATAAGAGGATTAGGATACGACCCAAGTAATAAGGGGAATCTAAAGAAACATAATAGTCTGGGGGACTATTTTGTCAAGTAAAAGAGAATAAGGTATGATGGGACTCCAAAGCCTATAATAATGGATGGGCATTGCAAGCTTAGCTTTAAGATATTTATAGATGTTGTCACTTGGGAATCGAGCAAACTTATATAGGTCTAGTGGGTATAAGAGGTCTTTTCTACACCACCAGCAATTGAAGAAGTCTTCTCTAGCCCACTGGAAGATATGTCTAATTTAGATTGTTATTTACTTTTTAATGAATTGTATCTTTCTGACCTCTTTCAGGTGAATATTTTTCTTTCCAATAAAATGAACAAAGAGTTTCCTTATTTATGTGACATTTTTCCTAACGATAGGATGCATTTAAATGATTATTACATGAGTATCTTTGACATTAACTACAATAAAAATAATCCATTTAATCTTTGTACAAATGAATATCATAAAACTATATTGATCGCCCATGATACTACTTCCGATGAGAGGGAAAATTTTGAGAGATTACTAAAAAAGTATGAAAGAATCTTCACCTAAAATTATGAAGACATGCCAAGCATCAATTGAGAGGTAGCTAAATGTGTCATCCGAGCCTACAATCATGCCACTCCAATCTACCAAAAGCATAAAAGAATGAGACTAGAGTGGGTAGAAAAGGTGAAAGACAAAGTTGTCAAGCCACTCAGAGCTAAATTTATTTAGGAGATAGTCTTCTACACATGGTTATCTAACATATTCTCGGTACCCAAGAAAGATAGAAGGGTTAAAATGTGTATAGATTATTAGGACATGAATAAAGCATACCCTAAAGATGACTTTTCATTATCCCACATTGACGTACTAGTGGATAGTGTAGTTATGGCAGCTATATATTCCTTTTTTGATGGCTTTTCAGTGAACAATCAGATTTTGATGAAGGTAATAGATAAATGCAAGACTACCTTTATAACTAAATAGGGAACTTAATGTTACAAGGTAATGCCTTTTAGATTGAGAAACATAGGTCTAACCTATTAGTGCATAGACATCAAGCTCTTCCATGACATGATACACAAAGAAGTGGAAGGCTATGCAGAAAAGATGATGGTAAAATCCATAGAAAGGGAAGGACACATCGAAGCATTAAAAAAGTTCCTTTAGTGGTTGGACTAATTCAAAATGAGGCTCAACCCCAAAAAATGTTTTTTAAGTCACATTAGGAAAGTTATTAGAGTTTATGATTAGCAAGAATGGGATTAAAGTAGATCCAGAAAAGGAAAAAGCAATCTTAGAGATGTCTACCCTACAATCAAAAAAGGAAATTAGAGGATTCCTAGGGAAATTATAGGATATTAGCTAGTTCATAGCAAAACTCACATATGTTTGTGACCCTATATTTAATTTATTATGTAATAGGCAACTAAAGGAATAGAATGAGGATTTTAAAAAAGCTTTTGATGCCATTAACAAGTACTTGACCAAACTTCCTATCTTGAGGCTATAAAAATTTGGAAAGTCTTAAATCATATACCTTATAGTAGAAAAAACTTCTATAAGAGCTCTCATCACACAAATGGATGAATCTGGAGTGGAATACACAATTTATTACTGAAGTAAGAAATTGCTCCTATATGAATAGAAATATGCGAAAGTTGAGAAAATATGTTTAGGAGTAATTTGGGTTTCTAAAAAGCTATATCATTACTTTTAATCCTATGAAGTGGAAGCAGTGGCAAAGCATGATCCTCTAAGGTACTTGCAAATTGTGCCCTCCTTAGTAGGCAAAATGGGTTGGTGGATTCTACTGTAGCAAGAATTTGACATCTTTTATTTGACTAAGTAATCAATCAAATGAAGAGTAGTAGATAATGTCCTAGCACAACACCCAATTGTTGAAAAGTAAGAAGAGTTCAAATTTCTAGAGGAACACTTGGGAATAATATCCCTAGAAGGATAGAAGCTATTTTTTAATGAAGCACCAAACTAGAAATAAGCAAGCATTTGTGTGTTAATTACTAATCTAGAAGGTGAACAAATGTTCTTAGCCATAAAGTTGGAATTTCAGTCAACCAATAATATCACTACATATGAAGCATGTATCTATGGCCTTAAAACATTAGTCTAGATATGGGTAAAAGTGGTTGATGTATACAAAGATTCTATGTTAGTCATGTAGCAAGTTTAAGGCAATTAGGAGATTAAAGATCAAAATCTAAGCAAATATATTATAACACTTACAGATTTGTCGAAAGGATTTGACCAAGGCATCTTTTATCACATCCATAAAGAACAGAATCAAGTCACTAATGCTTTATCCACTTTGATGTCAGTGTTAAACCTTACTATAAAGAATTTACCCAAATCATGTAATTTAGCAAGCTAAGATTTTTGACTTACACTAGGATAGTCAGCACTACCAAATAACAAATTGATATTGACTTGCCTTGGTACCATGACATTAAAATGTACCTGAGAATTAAGGAATACTCAAAACATATAACTAAGAAAGTTAGGAAGGTTCTACAGAAGCTATCTACTTAGATCATTTCTTTCCAAGAAATGTTATACAAATGGCAATTCAATGATGTGAAACTCAGATGTGTTGATGAATTAGAAGCTCAAAGAATGCTCACAGAAGTGCACAAAGGTGTTAGTGGCCCTTATATAAATGGGAGAAATTTGGCAAAAAAGATCATAAGATTGGGTACTACTGGCTAACCATAGAAATAGACTATCACGACATTGTTAAAAAGTGCCACAAATATCATATTTATGGAAATCTAAATCACCTACCACTAAAAGACTTAACCAGTTTATCTTCTCCATGGCCATTCTCTACATGAGATATCAAAATAATTGGAGAAATAAGATCGTCCACAACAAAAGGTAATATGTATATAGTGATAGCAATTAATTACTTTTCTAAGTGGGTAGAAGCTGAATCTTTCAATAAGTTAAAGGCAAGACAGATGGCTAAATTTATTGAAAAAAACATCATCTATAGGTATGGATTGCCATAGTAGGTCATCTTAGATAATCGAGTACAGTTTTAGGGCGAGACTAAGCAACTTTTGCAAAAATACAAAATTAAGCATCACAAGTCTTCTCCATATAGACCTCAAGCTAATGGCAAAGTTGAAACAGCTAATAAAAATGTCAAGAAAATATTACAAAAGATGATGAATACTTATAAAGATTGGGCAAAAATGTTACCATTTGCATTTTGGGGATACAAGACAACTATCAGGACATCTACACAAGCTACAACCTATTCATTAGTATATGGGATAGAAGCAGTGCTGCTAATTGAAATTGAAGTGTCCTTACTAAGGATTGTATTGAAAGCAAAAATACCATAAGCAAAATGGGCTAGAAATAGATATGAACAACTAGTTTTGATTGATGAAAAGTGACTTAGGGCTATTTAAAACATGTAATTGTATCAGAAAAAGATTGCTAGAACTTATAATAAAAACGTCAAGCCCAATCTAATCTAAGAAGTTAACTTGGTTCTGAATCAAACTAAACCCTTGTTAACAGATCCCAGAGGGAAGTTCAAGCATAATTGGGAAAGTCCATATCTAGTTAAAAAGATGCTGAAGCATAAAGGAATTAAGATCTTAGACTTAGAAAGCAACGAATTCTCAAAACCTAGGAACCTTGACAAACTAAAGAAATATTACTATTAATAAAGAAAAGTCCGCTAAGTTGAAGACCTAAAAAGGGCTGCTTAGGAAAAAATTAGAACACCCTGATGAGAAGAAAACATGAAAATAGGCACTTCATGCAAAAGTTAGGGGACTTGAGACAAAATTTCCAATTAAGAAAACCTTTTGAGGTTGATTGGTAATGGCAGTATCATCAAAGGGCTATCAATATACTTCCTAAGATTAAGCAGCTTAGTTTTATGAATAATTAATGGCAAAAATGCTTAGTAATAATCATTGTTATGTAAACTTCCATTCAGTGAGAAATTTCATACAAATAATTAAACTCTAAGACTCTAGACACAAGTTTTCTTTTTCAAAAGTAGAAGTTGTAGTGTCACAATTTCTCTTTAGTACTAATGTCCTATTATCTCACAATGTACTTAAAATCCAATCTCTATAATTGTCATCTATACTTATGTCACTAGCTTTATGGTCAGGTGCATGTTTGAGCATAACATGACATTTTCACTGGTGAGGAAAGGAGCACAAGAATTACTATGTCAGAGGACCACCTTGAAATCCTAAAGGTTTGGAAGGGACTCATTGTAACAAAATAAATTGCCATTAAATTTAAGAAAGGATGTAAAAAGTTGCATGCCTTATCCTGATTAAAGGAATACAGCCTGAATGGCAACACAAAGAAAAATAAGTGATTTTCCACCAAGGACATTTCCATCAAACTTCAACAATAGCACTAAGCAATGCAGTACATTGGTTGCAAGTGTTAAATTTCTTCTCAATCTTTCTTTCACAATAGTGATTCAGCCAGGAAAATGTCTAATCCTCAAGTGGTTTTAGCCAGGAAAATGCTCAAAGGATTATGGCCTGAACATATTTTAGTTAGAATTTAGAGGACCTTAAAATCACAAAGCTCGTCTCTAAGGGTGGCCACTAAAAAGTTGCCAAGAATACATAGCAATACACATTTATCCCATTCCAATAAATTCAAAGGAAACTTGCAAGCAAAATCAAAAATTGCTTGTAGGGAAATTAGCCTTATGACTGGAATTACTTTCTGGGCCATTAAAGGAGAAATAACAAAAGCAAGCACAATATCCATAAGGTAATAGTCATCAAAAGAAGGAATAGTTAAGGGAACATCAGAAGTAATGTTGAAATTTAGAATAATGGCAAATTCCTTCAGAGTAAAGGATAATCTGTTAATAATTAAAGATAAACACATGAAAAATGCGGTCCTAATAATGCACAATAGCATTTAAGAAATTATGGTCAGTCCTTACCTTTATCAAGAATCTAAAGAGCAGAAAAAGGGGCAAGGGTGTTTGAAGTCCAAGAAGCCTTTAAATCTATAGTCTTTGTCAAATGTTGGCTAAAAGAGAGAGACATGGTGAATATGACATAAAAAATAAATAAAAGAAGCATATATAGGCCTAAAATCATGCCATTCTTATTGTTACCAAAACTAGAAATCAAAAGTGCATGACGATGTCCACACAAGCCTTAGAACATCCGAACTCAATGTCAAAGTTTGCATGGACCAACAAGACAGACTATGGCAACATCTATCAGTAGTCAAAAATCCTTATGAGGTGAACATCCGTATAGACTATTATGAGTCATGTCTACACAGCCCATTATTACAATTCAAGATAACATCTATTAATAGTTGAGAATCCTTATATAGTCAATGTCCACATGTACCTTATCTACATAGACTTTACCTTGTCAACTTCAATCATTGTTAAGCACCTTATCCTTAAAGCAATTTTTGCCAAAAAAATGGTTACTTATTGTCACTAACTTTCTAGCTGGATAACAGTTGCAATAATATGAGATCAGTAAGTATACATCATCAGAAGAGACCACAAACATTTTCCTTGGTAAATTCACAAGCTAAAAAGAAGTTATTGAAAGGGAATGTAATTGTTGATCAAACAATGAGAGGTATAGTTTTCTCTTTATATTAGTAGTGTGGCGGGGGGGGGGGGGGGGGGGGGGGGGGGGGGGGGGGGGGGGGGGGGGG
>CANXYI011013972.1:0-33884 GCA_948208565.1 Hura crepitans
CACTAAAGAAATTAATGGGCATCAACATATCAAATGTGTAGAACTTATTTTTTACAACAACATGACAAGGTAACCTGCGACACCTCTTACCCAATCCAGTAGCCCGACTCGAATAAGAAGCGTACACATAAACGTGCTATCCAAAGTTACTTAATTTTTTTATAATTAATTAAAAAATTGAATAAATTAAAACCTTTTTAAAACATATTTAATTAGATGTTAAATCCTAAAATTCTCATTTAAATAAAAATTTGCCTTAACATTTTAAAACCATTTCGGGAATCCTTGTGTCAAAAATTCGACAGTATAATGGCTGTATCAAGACACTATCTTAAAATGAATAATAACCCTGCATAAGAAAAAACACTTTTAAAATTCAATAGAACTCAACACACCACTTTTGTGATCCTCTAATCACTCTAAATTAATCGAAAGCACAAACCACAATTCATGTACCAGGAAGTGATATCATACAAGCATATAATTACAATTTAACTTGCTTTAATAGTTATAAAAACATTTACATCCTAGATTAGGCCCAATCCCTCTCATGTTACATATAAGTGCCACTATTTAATTACATTATATAATAAATATGAACAGAATAACAAAAATATGAAGAAGTGTCTTGCTTATGATCTATAACAAATATTGAGCCTTTGACTCTAATATGGTTCTTCAATCTACGCATTGCAACTAAAATAATGTGATAAGCAAATTTGCTTAATAGTGTAATCAAGGAAATTTAAGTGCACACATAGTCACACTCATATGTATAAAATGGTGGTGCAATAACATGTAGCTATATATGTATAAAATATAATATCCAAATAGATAGAAAGCATATATATGACTTCAAGTTCAAAATACACCATCGAGCTTGATTATGCCTTCTCTTTACCCTCATCCTTCTGATTGTCACCCAACTTAACTTATAATACAAATTCATTGCTTAAAGATTTGTATAAAATCATACAGGCTTCAAAAATCAAAATTGAGAACATATACATGCTCTTAGGCACCTAGAAAAAATGTTAGAACTCAAAAAAACTTACCTTATAAAAATGAGGTTATTATTCACCAAGACCTAAAAACCATGAAATTCCTTCAGTTTTCTCATGATTTCTTGCTACACTTAGTGTCTAGAGGCTATAAAAAGTTTAACTTTGTGTTTATATGGCTTGAATTATTATTAATTGAGGGAAGGAAGGATAGAAAATGGAGAAAATCTCCATGAAGAGGGTGTCGACTATGAATAGTGAAGGAGGAGAAATGTTGATGACAACTATTTAAGGGTTGATCTCTTTTAAAACCCATTTGACCAATTTATATATGTGGGATTTTAAAAAAAATCAATTTCTTTTCCTTCTATTCCTTTTTCTTAAAACTAAAAATCATTTTTCTTTCCTTTATATAACTCCCAAAAATTCATTTAAACCATACCCCTTAAAGCCTCTAAAAACCTAAGCTCAAAAATCGCAAAAAATCAATTAAAACATAACTTTTTATTATTACTTAATTTAGTAAAAATACTTTCTGACATCTAAAAATTCCAATTCCAATGCCAATGAACTATTTGGAATATTTGACTATTAGGTTGTATGAATCTCAAAATTTTCTAAGCAAAATTTGAATATTTTATAGTTCAGCTAAAATTAGATCACTATTCATATGACACTACTGTAAAACTTAACTATAATTTTTTGCATCTAAATGACTTCATTTTCACTTCAAATTTTACCCAAAATTATGTTATGTTTAATACTTCCATTCAATAAGATTGTGTGACCCGACTTTGAGAAATACTATTGACATCTCAGAAAGTACCATTCTTAGCACTAGAATTTTCAAGCATTATATTTCTTTCTGTCTTAAAAGAAATTTTATCCTTAAAATTATCTAGTTTAAATAATTAACAATACTACTCTCTCATCTGAGCTTCTGTCTCCTATGTAGCTTTTTCCATACCATGATGTCTCTATATTTATGACATTCGTAAGTTGAGGCTTCATGAACAGTACCCTTGAGGTTCGAAAAGGGTGCTAAAATGTTGGATCACCTCCATGAGGCTTGAGAAAGGGTGCATTGGTTATGAGACTTTGACTAGACATAAAATGATGAAAAAGAATTAATTTAAAAATTTAGTAAAATGAATAAATTATTTCAGATCAAAATCTAGTAGGCCATTAGCTCAGATGGACTTGGGTTAGGAATGACCCAGAATGTGCCTAGACATAACTAAAAATACCATACCCTAAAGGTAAAAAAATTCCACTAAGACCATTGGTGAAGGAATTTTAATTTTCTAAGGTCGTTTGGTAATTTTTCAAAATTTCTTGATTTTCTTAACTTTTCGAGGAATTAGTTAATTGACATGTCGATGGAATTTTGTCATGAAATTTTATAAGCCTATAAATGAGCCTAGTTGAGGATTTTTAGAACAAATGTAATAAATTTTTAAGGCATGAGTGATTTTTAAAAATTACTCAAAGTTGCAGTCAAAACTGAGTATTTTCGGGGTGCTCGGGTGCCATGTGTCACCACCCAAGGCACCCAATCACCACTATAAATACCCCTCTCATTGCCAAATGGACTCCCATTGCCACCTTACCCTCCACCCACCCACCTTTCTTCCTTCTTCCTTTATCTCCCATTGTCGACACCTTGTCCCCTTTGCCACCTCCATTTTTAATTTAATTCAATCTCCATTCCCACCAATAATTCCATCAAAAATAATATTAATTAGGTAAAAATTAATCTTTGAAGGCTTGGGACACCATAAGCAATCATAGAAGCTAAGAAAATTCACTAAAGGCTTAGTGTACATAAAAGGTGGCAAAAATTTCAAAACTTGGTGTAAGGGTGTTTTCTCATTTTTTGTTTTATTTCTAAGGAGATTTTATCATTCTAATGCTACATATACTTTTAGATTTTCAATTTGAGGCTTGTAGGATTTTTCATGAATTTTCTAAGCTAGATAGGTGTGTATGTAGGCCTCAGAGGGAATGATGTTAAACCAAGGAATTAACTATTCTAAAGTGTGGGAGAAGCCTTGAAGTGTGCATAGGTATATGAATTTGATTGAATAAAAGCATGCCATGTTGATTTTGAATGTGATTTTTCATGAATTTGTTTATGGAAGTCATGTTTTAATAGGAATGGTGTATGAAATAGTCATATAAGCCTAGTTTAATGTTAATTGTATATGATATTAATGATTGGTGTGTTGATTTGTGGATAAATATACATGTATGGTGATGAACTTAATATGGTTAAGAGGTATGTAATGTGCCTTGGTATGGAAATGGTGTATATGGTACGTGTAGGATGGGAATTATCATGTATGGTTATGAATTCAATCTAGCTAAGAGGTATGCGAATGTGATTTGCATCTAAATCATATGTATCACATGGATTTAGTGTGTGTGGCATGTGAATCATAGTGCAAAAGATGAGAATTGATGTGTTTCGCATATGAATGCATGTATGGGTGGTGAATTTGATAAGAAAATGTATGTAAATTGGTGATCATAGCATGGCCGAGGCATGTGTGTGGTGTGTCATGGCATGGCATGTATGGCCAGGGCATGTGTGTGGTGTGTCATAGCATGGCATGTATGGTATGTCATGTGTGCATGTGTGTGTGCATGCTAGGATTATGGTATATGACATGTATGTGTGATGAAATATGAAAAATGCACATGTATGATTATGGATAAGCAATGGCCATGAGGTATGTATGCCATGATAGGTATGGTAAGTATGGTATGTCATGATGTGAGATGTGCATGAATGGTATGACATCATGAGCATATGATGCATGACATAGAATTAGCATGGAATATGTGTAACCACGCATAAAAACATGGCATGTGTTAATACAAGTTAATGTAAGAAAAAAGGGTTAAGAAATAGTGTGAGAAATAGCTTGAAAATTGACTTGTAAGGTATGAATAAAAATGACCTATAATGTGACCCATAATAACATGAAATGGGACATTAAATTTGGGCACTTTATGTACTTGATGTTGATAGCAATGTAAGGCCATTGTAGTTGCCTTATTGGTTGAATGGAATAAGAGTATTTATGGCTTAAAATGGCATGTTAATGTGGTTTGAAATGGCATGGGAAAATGCCTAAGGAAAATGGTAATTGACGTAAAACTATGTCTCTAAAAATAAAATGGACCTGTAATTGTGTAGTGGATGATACTTGTGTAGAAATGGCTTGTAATAGAGATATGACATGGACATGAAATATAACTTGTGATAATGGCATGAAATGGACAAAAAGAGACCTATAATTGTTTTTTTTAAAATGGACCTATAACTGTTTGGCTAAAATTTGGCTATGGAAAATAAATAATAACTATCTATTAATAAATTGTAAATAATATAAAATAGTGATCAGCAATAAAATAAACACAAATAAGAGACAATTGGCCCATTAGTTAGACACTCATTGAATGGGTTAACCGGTTAACTAGGGATTAACAGCTATTAAATATTTATTTGTTTATCAGACTAGGCTAGTGCAGTAGTCGGGGTCTACAATATGGGCTACTACACTAAGATATGATGTTGATATTTGTTTGTTTATCAGACCAAGTCGGTGCAGCAGTCGGGGTCTGCAAGATGGGCCACTACACTATATTATTAATATTACTATCTGTTCATCAGATTAGGCCGATACAGTGGTCGAGGTCCATAAGATGAGCCATTGCACTATGATGTGAATAATGTGATATGATAATATTTATATTTGCTAAAGGGATATAGGCCCTACTATCAAACTAGGCTGGTGCAGTGGTCGGGGTCTGCAAGATGGGCCATTGCACTAAGGCTAATGTGGAGCCCAAGGTCTAGAATGTAGGACCACTGTGCAGTTTGAGTTCCCTCTTAGTCTAGTGTCTAAAAGTGTAGTCTACCTAGTTAGGCCTACCTAATAAACTAAATATTTTACCTGATGATAAATAACAGTAACACTGGAATTGATGGCACTACAGAAATGGCATAAGTGTAAAACACTAAATTATTGGTCTGGTTAATAAAATAATATTATTTTACAATTGGGCTATTATATATTGCATTCATGTATCCATGGCATGTTTGATTCATTTGTGTGCTTACATTGACATGTTTTCATTATTTCAAATTAACCACTGAGTTTCATACTGAGCGTACTAGTGTTTTAGTGCACAGGTAATGGCAAGTAGTAGTCCAGCCTTAAGTTTTATGTAGTGTAGCAGTAGAGACATTGAAGGGTATAAGATTTTGTACTTTTAATGGTTTTAGCAGGCACTGATGTAAATACTATATGTTATGGGTTCAGCTAGCTTAGAAGCTATTAGTGTCTGTAATTATAAGTGAGATCAGTGATGTATAAGGAAGGCTTTTTATATGTATGTTTAATATCTATCTAATTTGATGTTTTTGGACCTGAGGCCTTGTGTGATGGTTAAATGTCTATAGTTGAAATATTAATGATAGTGGAGGACTAAAAGGGTCCAGAGAGTGACAAAAGAAGTAATTAAGGTGATTAGAAGCGTTTTTCACATGTCAAAATTTTTAGAATGTCACTCGGGTAACCGTTATGTTGCCTAAATTTCTATAAAATTTGTAATGGACTATCAGATGGATTTTTAGCTTAAGTATACTCTAAGTAGTAATGTCTAAGTGATAGATAAAGAATCTAGGCAATATCTACCCTTATAATAAATAATATGTAAGTGTTAAATGAATGTGGGTCTGGAGCAATTTTAGGATGGGTGACCTAGTGGAAAGTGCATAGCCTATTGAATTTCTTCAGGAATCTGGTAGAGGGTGTCACAATATCACTTTCACTAGAGGCATTGTCTTGTTCCTCAGCTCTTTCACTTCTTTAGTTATGATCTTGATTAGTTCTTTTTCATATGACAAATCTAGTCTGATCTCTACCTCTTGAGTTGATAACACATGTGAGGGATCTGATCTATACTTTTGAAGTATGGACACATAAAAATGTCATGTATCTGCTGAAGTTTTGGAGGCAAAGCCAGTCTGTAGGCTACTAGCCCTATATGTTCTATCACTTCATATGGACCAATAAACCTCGAACTTAACTTACCTTTCCTGTAAAACCTCAGAACCTTCTTTCAAGGCAATAATTTGAGAAACACTTTGTCTCTCACTTTATATTAAATATCTTTCCTCTTCAGATCAACATAGGACTTTTATTTGTTTGTAGCTACTTTCAATCTATTCTTAATGATATTCACTTGCTCTTCAACATCTTCAATTAGATCTAGCCCCATAAGCTTAGTCTTATTAAGCTCATTCTAGCATAAAGGATTTCTACACTTCCTTCCATATAGAGCTTTGTAAGGAGCCATTCCCAAGCTTGTTTGATAGCTGTTGTTATAAGCAAACTCTACTAAAGGAAGGTAACAATCCTAACTTCCCTTAAACTTAATATCACAGCTTCTCAACATATGCTTAAGCACCTATCAAAACATGTTTTAGCATAAGCATTATACATATAACATAACATTAAAATCACTTAAGTATCAAAAGTTACCTAAATGACTCTTTTTGATTGACCATCAGTCTAAGGATGAAATGTCGTACTAAAACTCAATTGAGTGCCCAAGGCATTGTGAAGCTTTTTCCAAAACTATGATGTAAACCTTGGGTCTCGATCTAATATGATAAAAGATGGCAGTTATTGCAATTTGACGATCTCATTATTAAATAATTTTGCAAGCTTCTCTAAAGAGTAGTCTATCTTAACTTCTATAAAATGTGTAGTCTTGGTCAACTGATCTACCATAACCTAAATTGAATTACATCTGTTTCTTATCATAGGTAAGCCAATAACAAAGTCCATAGTGACCCTATCCCATTTCCACTTAGGAATTGCTATAGGATTAAGCAATTTAGAGGGAACCTAGTGTTCAGCCTTCACTTGCTAACATGTGAGGCACTTGGTCACAAACTCAAACACATCTCTCTTCATGCTTAGCCACCAATAAGAAGTCTTCAAATCTTAATACATCTTGGTGCTACTAGGTACATAGCATAAGGAGTAGTATGAGCTTCTTATAAAATTTACTTCCTTAGCTCTTCCACATCTATAACACATATTCGATCATGGTAGTATAGATAACCATGACTCTTGATCTCATACTCAGTAGGCTTTCCATTTTGGATATTACTCATCACACTCATTAGCTTATGATTATCCTTCTATGAATCTTTCACTTATTGTAGCAAACTGGGCTTCACTTCTAACTCAGCCAAAAGAGCATCATCATCCATAAGCTTTAACTTGATATTCATAGCCCTTATGATTGACATAAACTTCCTGCTAAAAGCATCTGCCACTCCATTAGCCTTCCTTAGATAATAATCAATCAAGCAATTATAATCCTTGATCAATTCTAGCTAATTTCTCTGTCTTAAATTTAACTCCTTCCATGTAGAAAGATACTTTAAACTTTTGTGGTTCATATAAACATAACACTTTTCTCTATAGAGAAAGTGTCACCAAATCTTCAGAGCAAAAGCTATAGTTGCCAGCTTTAAATCATGAGTAAGGTAATTGTTCACGTCCTTTTCTTTTTGAGGTCAATCAAATCAAAACAACCAAAGACTCGACCTAAATTTCACCTTTCGAGTCCTGAAGGATAAAAAAGAAATTAGAGGAATTTTAACTCATTCCAATTTGACTAGCGTAAAAAGAGCGAGTTGGGCACTACAAGATAGGAGTCACCACCTAACCGAAGTTGGAAAATACCTTGTAGGGATAAAACCAAAGCAATTTAGAACCCTACTCTTATTTATACCTCAAGTTAATATGGAATTTTAAATTAAATTTATAATTTTATCATTTCTCTCAAGTAGGTTTTATAATTAAAACAAAACACATAATCATATACATATTTATACAAAAAATACTTGATATTAAAGAAGGGTAATTGATTATTTTGAGAACTTTGGTTCTCACATATCAATTTTAAGAAAACAAATTTTATTATTGTAACTTTTATTAAAGAAAAATCAAAACCTGTTTTATTAAGAAAACACCAATTAATTATGTAGAAAACTATTGACTTGAGATTAAATGTTTTGATGTGTAAAACAAGTTATTAATCTTACTATTACAACCCAAAATAGACAAAAGAAATAATAGGTACAAAACTAGATAAGCAAATAAAGAATAAGCTACGGGGTCTTGTCTCTGTGTTGGCAAGTCCATGCGGACTCATTACGGCCTTCAGTCTATGTCTGTGCAGACTACCATGTGTCTCAATTGATATGCCTTTTCACACCTCACATCTAATAAGAATGGTTAATCTCACTCAACTAAAGGAAAACAATTAGTAACATAAAAAGTGGTCCATAAGGACTTAATAACAACATCAAACAAAAAAACATGTGTAATGCAAATATGAATGATCATGACACATGCCTATATAATGATTATAGCTAAGAGAATATCAAATTAATCATGCAAATGGAAAATATAAATTCATCATAACAACATTCATAAAAATTAGATTTTAAAACATGAGTTCATATGGACTACATTCCTTGTGAAAAGGAGTCCATGCAAACCATAGGACATAATACATATGCATAAGACATATTCATCCATATAGACTGCACTCCTAGTGAAAAAGAGTCTATGTAGATAACACATTAATTCTAGAACATCAACAATATGCATATTAAGGACCAAGATAGCCATACAACATGATAACGACAAGAGGGCATGTCAACATAGTGGACAAAATACAATTAAACCTAGACTGTTATCGAATAATAGTCCGCACAGATGTCAGATCATACACACATTTGAATACTAAGTTCCTACAGACCTTATTATATGCTAAGATAAGTTCGTATGATTATAGTGTCAATTACAAAATGATTACATTATTTTAATATGCAATTACATATAATTAAAGTAGTTCAAAATAATAACCTACTTCTATAATCGATGGGGTGATTACATAAAATCACCTCACATATCGATTAATCTTGAGAGATCATTAATTTACAGAAATAATACAAATAGGATGAACAACGCAAAATGAGGCCTCGGATCTTACCTTTTAATTAGCTTTAAGCAATAAAGCAAAGGTTGAGTTTTAGAAAGAAAGATTTTTAGTGTGGGTTAAGGACTAGTAGATCACTTCCTACTTTGGAGTTAGAGTTTAGACTCTCAAAATTGTGGGTTTGGATTCTCCAATTTACCTCTCCTAATTTTAACCTTAGAGGGGTGTATTTATAGGATGTGTGGGTAGTTCTTCCTCCTATAAAAGTCCTGATTGGATTAGGAATCAGAGTTTAAATAGGAAGATCATGCTTTTAAAAGCTTTTAGTGTCAGGTTCATTTAGACTTTTATTGCTAAGTCCGTGCAAATTTAAGTTCTATGTGAACCTTAGCAGTTTATAGGCTTTGGGCTCAATTTTGGGTAGAGTCTATGCAAATATGGGCTTTAGTTTGTTCAAGTGGACCATGGGCCATGGGCTTACTATTCTAAGTTAGGTCTTGATTGGTTGATAAATACCTCTTGACATCAAGTCTGGGTGGACTTGTACTAAGAAGGTCTGTACAGACCAAGATTCTAGGTTTTTTTCCTTATTGCTTATGGTTGTCTGTAGTTATCATCATAAGCCCCTTTGAACTTAGGAGTCATTGAACCTAATATCTACAGTTGCCCCTAACTTTGGGAAGGTGATAATAAGGTGTGTGTGAGGTGACCTAAAGTTTAAAAAGAGGCATGTTCTTTATAGGGCAACACCTTTTTTTGGTTGTTTGCTAGGTGATCTAATGTTAACTCATATAGTGTTAAAGAAATTATAACTAAAGTTGACTTAATTTAGGTAGTACTAGATATGTTGCTCTTGAAGTTGATAGTGCTAAAGACATTGCACCTAAAGTTGATTTGATTCAGGTAGTGCTAAAGATGCTTCACCTAAAGTTGAAAGGTTCAAGCCATGCTAAAGGTGTCACACTTAAAGTTAATTTGAATTCAAGTAGTGCTAAAGACGTTACATCTGAAGTTAATTTGATTCAAGTAGTGTTAAAGATGTTGCATCAGGGATTGATTTGAATTCAAGCAGTGCTAAAGACATTGCACCTGAAGTTGATTTGATTTAGGCAGTGCTAGAGGTATTGCACTTGAAGTTGATTTGAATTCAGGTAGTGCTAAAGACATTGCACCTGAAGTTAATTTGATTTAGGCAATGCTGAAGATATTGCACCTAAAGTTGATTTAATTGAGGTAGAGTTGAAAATGTTTCACTTGTAGTTAATTTAATTTAAGCAGTGCTAAAGATGCTGTAACTAAAGTTAATTTGATTCAAGCAGTGCTAAAGATGTTGCACCTGAAGTTGTTTTGAAATTAGGCAGTGCTGGAGATGTTGCACCTAAAGTTGATTTGAATTTAAGCAGTGGTAAAGATGTTACACTTGAAGTTGATTTGATTTAGGTAGTGATAGAGATATTGCACCTAAAGTTGAATTGATTCAGGCATTACTGAAGATGCTACACTTGAAGTTGATTTGATTCAAGTAGTGCTGAAAACATTCCACCTAAAGTTGATTTGCTTCGGATAATGCTAGAGACACTACACTTGAAGTTGATTTTTCTCTTCAATTTGACTGTGTTTTCCTCTCCTTGCCCCTTATAATAGAGCAAATGGTTGATAGACATCCGTTAGTTTGTCATTAGTGATGTTGCACATTAAATGTCATAGATTGATTGTAAGAATGATCTTGTAATCTTATGAAAGCTTACAGCTTACCCTCTGCTACTTGACTAAGCGATGATTGTGAATTGGTTTTTCAACTGTATATAGAATGCCCTTTGTAAAATAAAGTTGATATGTGTTAGTCACTATATTTTAATTGGAACTTTGATACATGCTATGTGTGAATTCTTTTTAATTATTTTCATGCCTTATTTATTGATTTATTATTTTTGCATGGGTGATAGAGTAATAAAAGCATGTGACATAAATGGCAATTTCATGAGCAGTCTACTTTCTTTTGAAGTACAATCTTTAGTGTCCTAATGCTACTATGTACAGTGAGACAATAAAAATAATTAAAAAGTGATTTAAGGAGTGCTAAAGCTCGGGTAGCAAATCTCAGCTTCAACTGAAACTTATGATATGTTTTAACATGGCCGTGTGTGAGGAAGCAACAAACGATTGTTTTAGGCTTCTGGCTATTTAATGTGTACATATATCATGAATATATTCTCTTCCATAGTCTCCTCTTCTTTCCTTTCATCCAAAAAGTGTAACTTGGCTTTTACGTGTCATTTAAAATTAGAAGGCTGATTCCAAGAGCCAATTTGTTTTGATGTGGTACAAAAGTAATATCAATAATAAAGGCACATGCATGTTGTGTGTATGTTCAACACATCTCCACATATGAATTCAAATGTCTGTAATATTTGTATAATGCTACATGAATGTATGTATGCCTAATATAAAAATTGAATACATGTTGGATGTGATGATCTAATGTATAGAGGGATGAGTATGATGATGGTATGCCTAAATCTATAGAGGATGAATAAATGATGGGCCTTTATATATGTGTATATATGCATGTATGTATAAGTTTAATATGCGTACCTAATACATATGTGAATGTGCATGTTTACAACCATAAATCCTTCTTTTGTGTGAAATGTATGTATATGTTATTTATATAATATGCACATGTTTATGATGTACATGAGACAAACCTAATTCCTTCAAAAAGAATGTATGAGTGATGGCATGACACTAATGTATAGGGATGCTTTACTAAACTCATAATTTTTATACGTATGTTTGTGCTAGCCCTGTGCAAAACCGAACCAAAAATTTGACATTTCGGTTCATTTGGTTCGGTTTTTTCGGTTTTCGATTTAATCGGTTCGGTTCTTAAAGGGTAAAAACCGAAAGAACTGAACCGACTGAACTTATTAAAACGACGTCGTTTTGATATAAAACGGCGTCGTTTTTTAGGTTTTATATATAAAAAATAAAAAAATATATAAAATTTCAGTTAATTTGGTTTTTCGGTTCGGTTCTATAAAAAAATCGATTTTTTCAGTTCAGTTTTCATAAAATTTCGATTCGATTCGATTCTAAAAATTTTGAGAATTCGGTTTTCGGTTCTGAACCGAACCGACCAATTGCACAGCCCTAGTTTGTGCAATGTTGATGCTTATATGCATGTATTCATGTGTCATGAAAAATAAATAGAAGCCTAAATGCATGAGTCAAATGTGTGGATGAATGGGTATATATACATTAAGGCATTAGTAAAATGTGCATGTATGAACTGATGATGATAGGACATAATACACATGCATAAGACATATACATCTGTGTGGATTGCACTCCTAGTGAAAAAGAGTTTGTGTGGACCACACATTAATTCTAGAACATTAACAACATGCACATTAAGGACTAAGATAGCCATACAACATGATAACGGTAAGAGGGCATGTCAACATAGTAGACATAATACAATAAAACCTAGACTATTATTGAATAATAGTCTGTAAAAACGTTAGATCATGCACACATTTGAATACTAAGTCCGTGAGGACCTTATTATACATTAAGGTAAGTCTTTGTGATTACAGTGGCAATTACATAATGATTACATTATTTCAATAGGTAATTACATATAATCAAAATAGTTTAAAATAATAACCTACTCCTATAATCGATATGAGGATTACATAAAATCACCTCATGTATTGATTAATCCCAAGAGATTATCGATTTACTGAAATAATGCAAATAGGATGAACAACATAAAGGGAGGCCTTAGATCTTACCTTTTGATTAGCTTCAAGCAATAAAGTGAAGGTTGAGTTTTGGAAAGAAAGATTTTTAGTGTGGGCTAATGACCAGTAGATCACTTCCTGCTTTGGAGTCAGTGTCTAGACTCACGGAACTGCGGGTTTAGATTCTCCAATTTACCTCTCCCAATTCTAACCTTGGAGAGGTGTATTTATAAGATGTGTGGGTAGTTTTCCCACCTAGAAGAGTCCTAATAAGATTAGGAATCAGATTCTAAATAGGAAGATCACATTTTTAGAAACTTTTTAGCATTAGGTTTGTGTAGACTTTTATTCCTAAGTTCATGTGGACTTAGGTCTTACATTTACCATAGCGGTTTATGAGCCTTAGGCCTGATTTTGGGTAGAGTCCATAAGGACATGGGCTTTGGTTTGTCTTGGCAGACCATGGGTTGTGGGCCTATTATCTAAACTAGGTCTTCTTTGGTTGATGAGGACCTTTTGACATTAAGTTCGAGTAGACTTGTACCAAGAAGATTCATATATACCAAGATTTTAGGTTTCTTGCTTTATTGCTTGAGCTTGTCTCTAGTTATCATCATAAGCCCCTTTGAACTCGGGAGCTCGTAAAACTAATGTCTATAGTAGTTCTTCTCATATGGCTTCAGCTATCTCGAAGCATAAGCAACAACCTTACCCTCTTACATAAGAACACACCCTAACCTATTATGAGATGCATCATTGTAAATGGTGATATCATTCCCTGCCACTAGTTGTACAAGGATAAGAGCCTCTATCAACATGGCTTTTGGCTTGTCAAAATTCTTTTGACATTTATCATCCCAAAAAACTTAACATATTTCCTTGAGAAGTGAGTCATAGGTGCTGCAATCAAAGAAAATCCCTTGACAAACCATTTGTAGTAACTTGACAAACCTAGGAAAATTCTAATCTCTGCTGTGTTCCTTAGTGGCTTCCACTCCATAACAGCTTTAATTTAGCTAGGATCCACTCAGATACCTTTTATAGAAGCAATGTGTTGTAAGAAATATGTCTCACTTAGCCAAAACTTACATTTGCTTAGTTCGGCATAAAGCTTCTTATCTCTTAAAACCTGAAGAACTATCCTTAGGTGTTATTCATGCTCTTCTTTACTCTTAGAATACACCAGACTATCATTAATAGAGAGCACCATAAATTGATCCAAGAAAGGTTGAAAAACATGCTTTATGTGATCCATAAAAGCTATAGGAGCATTGGTAAGCCCAAATGGCATTTCCAAAAACTCGTAATGGCTGTAACATGTTCTAAAAGCAGTCTTGGCCACATCCACCTCTTTAACTCTTAACTGGTAATAATCAGATCTCATATCAATCTTGGAAAACACCCTAGCTCTTATAAGCTGATGAAATAAATCATTTATCCACAGTAGAGGATAGTTGTTCTTGATGGTCACTTTATTCAGCTTTTGATAATTCACACATAACTAAATAGAAGTATCCTTCTTCTTAACAAATAAAATTTGTGCCCTTTAAGGTGACACACTCGACCTTATGAAACCCTTGTCAAGTAACTCTTATAACTAGATCTTTAGCTTTTTCAACTCCATAAGAGCCATCCTATACAAAGCTATAGATACCTGAGTAGTGCCAGCTAAAACTTCTATACTGAACTCGAGTTCCTACTTAGGTGGTAAACTAGGCAACTTTTCTAGAAAAATATCCACATACTCTTACACCATTGGTATAACACTAGCATCTAGCTTTTCCTTACTGGTATCATACATATGTGCTAAGAAAGCCTGACAACCCTTTATTAACATTTGTTTGATTGTTAGCCGAAATGATTTTGGAAAGAAAGTTTATCCTTTCACTATAACTATTATCTTTACCCCATCATCAGCCTTGAGAGATATTCGCTTCAGTTGACAATCTATAATCACTTGATAGTTAGACTACCAATATATGCCTAATATCAAATCAAACTCATTGAAAGGTAGCTCAATGAGATTCACTAAAAACTTGTGTCTTTGTTTTGCCAAGGGACATTATTTATAAACCTTATTCACAACTACATGCTGACTTATAGGGTTGCTAACCATAACTTCTATGTCAAGGATTTTAGATGCTAACACCGGTCTTATGTCTATGAAGTGCATATATAAGAGTGTGTAGACACCGGATCAATCAATGCTAGAGCAAGAGAATTAAAGAGAAGAAAAGTACTTGCTTTCACATCAAGCGTATTAGTTTTCTTTCTGGCTCAAATGGTGTACTACCTAGTAGACACTCTAGGATCTGCTTTACTCTTAACCTTGACTCCCTAAGTACCCACTGTCTTCTCTCTTCGATCCCCTCTTTGACCTCTGGTAAAAATAAGTGCAAATCCTTATCCACTGTCATGCTGTTTTAGGCAATCTTTGATGAAATTACTTGCTGCACCATAACTAAAATGTACTCATGACTTAGATCTCCAACACTTCCCTTTATGTTACCTATGGAAAGTTTGACACTTGGGCAACTGATTACCATGAGCTATAGATACTAGAGCACTAGCAACTTGAGACTGCTGTTACTTTGCTTTACTTTATGCCCCTTGTCCTTGTCTCTAGGACTGACCTTGCTTTTCAGTCTATTGTGGTGCCTCATACTGACTTCCCTTCAACTTCTTATTTATGTGCTAAGCTGCATTGGCTAATCCTTAGCTATAAGATATATTTTTTGATAAAACTTAACGACATGAAAATTTCAACTCTCGTGAAATAGTACTTCCCAGGGTGAATAGTGCTTCTCGAAACTCGAGTTGTCCTAAATGTACCGACGGTTAGTATTAATTATGAGAGAATTTTGGGTAAAGTTTAAAGCTAGTCCGAAGTCATTCGGATGGTTAAAAATGCTAAATAAGATTTTACGGTAATGTCCTATGTAGTATTATAGGCAAACCTAAATCGTAAATAAAATAAAAAGTTACTCAAAATAATCTGAAAATGTTACAACCTGATACTCAAATATTCCAAATAGTCTATTGGCTTTAGAATTAGAATTTTTGAGATTGGGAAGTAATTTTTCTGAATTTATAGGACATAAAATGCATTAATTTTTTAGGTTTTTATCATAGTTTGGGCTTAAGATTTTGAGAGGATTTAAGACTTGGATTTATTGAATTTTAGGGATAAGAATGGGAGAAAACTAATATTCCAATCGGTTATAATAATTTTTCGAATGAAGGAAAAATTATTTTTAGGAAAGTATAAAAGGGGAATTTCTCAATTCCTTCCCACACACCTCCTCCACCCCTCTATTCTTCAAAATCCCATCTACTCCCTCTCTCTCTCTCTTTCTCTCTTCCTTGATTTTTTCCTCTATAAAGCCACCAATTAGGAAAAATTATACTTGAAATGAAGAGCATCCCAAGATGAGTCTGTGGACACCAAAATCACCGAGAACGGAGGAGTATTTTGGGAGAAAATTTGAGAAGATTCTCGAGGTAAATAGTAACCATCGAACTCCTGAGTACTTTTTTTTTGAGTTTGATATTTTTCACGGGTTCCTACGGTATCGTAAAACATATATCTAGGCTTGAAATATTTTTTCAACATGTGTATTATTTTATATTATTTTTAAAGTTTGTACCCTTTTATATTCGTAGGCGAGGCATTGACCCGAGCCTCCCGAGGCAAGGAAAAGGCTTAGACTGGCTTTGAGCATCCCATACGATCGAGTTTGGTAAGTGTAATCACTTTAATTTGGTTAAAATGTCTATGAACCTATTATATGTATTTGACATAAATGGACATTTAATGATATAATGAGAATTTAATGCATAATTGAGTATGTATGACATGAATGAATAACGAGTGTATGTAATGTGATGGTTTAATATTGATTGTGCATGAATGACACATTCTTATAGTGATATTAAATAATGAACGCATTATGTGATAATAGGGTGATATAAAGTCATTATGCGATATTCATGCCATATGATCATGTATAATTGGTTAGAAGTATGTGGATGTAATATTAAGCTTCAAAACTTGACATATAATTGTATATACATATGTAAGTGTGTTTTAGAGGTCTCAAGTAAGTAGAGGCCAAAATTCATATATGTAAGCCATATTTGCATAATTGTGAATTATGCATGTAAATGGCTTGGATATCATGTTTTTTGCCAAAATGCCTTTCCAAATGTGCATTTATAATGACTAAAATGTGTGTGCATGCTTAGTGTTAGCTGAATACTAATTTGCATGTCATATGGTTTATTGACGCTTATATGGGCATATAATGTATGTATGATGCTATATATAGTATAAAATGACATGTTAATCGCAATGTGATAGTTATGCACAACCATGATGCATACGATATTATAATGCATGTTAATAATGAAAATAATGAATAAAATGCGTGTTTATGATGCCAGATGAGTTTTTATAGTTTTTACACCTAGGCTATGTGGCTACTCGGTGTTTTGAGCATATGTAAGCCTATTTTTGGCAATGTTATGTTTTAGTTAAAACATATTGCTTAGCATGAATTTTTAGGCCTTGCTAAGATGTGAAATGGCCATTAGGGCATTTATACGTGTGATGACATAAATTTATGTTATAAGTTAAAATGGTTAAAATTGAAATAATCGACCAGTTTAATGATGCCTATATAGTTAAACAACTTAGTATAGATAGGTTGACTGGTTAACTAGGATTAGTAGCTATAATGTTTACCTTTGGATAATAGGTTTTGAGTTATAATGCGTATTTTTTTGTTAATGGGCACCAGGTTTTCGGGCTACTGTTTAGAACTACATATGTGCAAACCTTCGGGTTAATATGTTTTGTATCCACAGATACTAGTGCCTTCGGGTACACTATTTAAGCACCTTTGGGTAACCCATTATCTACTATTCAGCATTGGATAGTTGTCTCTTTAGTATGGGTATAAATTAAACAAATAATTATAATAAAAAGGATAAATGAGATTTTAGCATAATTAAGCTTAAAATAATGTTAAGTGCATTTTAAATGATGTAGTATATGTGACATTTATGTTTTTGGTATAATGTCAAGTAAACCCACTAATATAATGTCTGTGATTTTATGTAGAGTTTTATACTCATAATATTGATAGGTTGATGCATATAGGGTTTTGGAACCCAAATATGTGAAAATGATGAGTTTGTATGGTAATAGATCATAATGCATGTTTGTATGCTTGTTACCATGTAAAATGAAGCGTGCGTATATCTATGACCAATGTATGAATACTTCATGCGTAATAGTTGATTTTATTTATGTCAATAATAATTCGGCTGTGATTATGGATATATGTGGTTTTCGGGTTATTAAAGGCAATGAAGGGTTCAAATCGCATAATTATGTTGTTATCATATTGTGTGCATATAAATGGTTTAATATATCTTACTTGACATATATTGCATAAATGTATTCTTAATTTGCCATATCTAGTTAAAGTGATTACACCACTAAGTGAAAGCTTAGCGCATTGCCTATTTATGATGCATAGGTAATAGAGTAGCAAATTAGAGCCAAAGCTTTTGCATATCAAGAGAGACAAAGATAACCCCTACGTAGGTATTTTCGTACTTTTTGTAAAAGTGTAGTGATATAAATGTATTATGTAATAGTTAGTGTGCTCTTGTGATCTTGGAGGGATTGGGTCTGATCTATGTTTTGCAACGGGATTTTTGTACTCAAATATTTTAACTATTGACTTTATTTTTCTGCTTCTTGCATGTTGATTGATGATAATGTATGTGAGTTTGTTATTTGTGGAGAGCCTGAGGCTTATTGTGTTGAGTTGTGATTGAAGGGTCAGGAGGACCCATTAGAGTTGGAGATAAGTTTATTGATGTTTGAGGAGTATTTTTAAATAGGTAAAAAATTTGGGAAAGTGTCCCATATAGCCGTTATGCTATCGGATTTTTGACATGATGACCCTAATGTTTACCTTGATATATGTGCCAAATGATTTTCAATATTTTTATAACTCTTTAAGTTAAGAAATTGGTTTATTATTTATTTAATAAAAAGTTTTTAATTAATTGGGTTTTATAAGTATGTGAAATTGGATATACGGATGAGGTAGAGGGTGCTACAAAAACTCCCTTCATTCCTTCTATATCTCCCCTATTACATGGGAAGCTACTACTAATGTAAAGAAGTCTTGAATCTTTATAGGAGTTATGTGCACTTTAAACTCTATATCAGCCCTTTCTCAAATCTTTTACACCTATCAACTTTTATCTGTACCATGACCTTAGCATACCTACTTAATATGGCAAAGTCTTTCTCGTATTCTAGTATGGATCTGTGACCTTACCTCAAATCTATAAACTCTTGTCTCTTGGTGTCAAGATAATGCTTAGGGATATACTTATTCTGAAATTGTTCTAAGAAAAAGTCCTAAGTCAAATCTACCTTATTCTTATACTCAGTAAATGCTTCCCATTATTTGAAGGCCTCATTTTGTAAGAGAGAAGTTGCATAGATAACCTTCTCCTTAAGGGCACATCCTAACTGTTGCATAATATGAGTAGTTTGATCTAACCAATATTCTACTCTACTTACATCCATCATGCCTTCACCTTAAAATCCTTAGCTCTTATCTTTTAAGCCTCTTTAGATATGTCATTTAGAGAGCCTGAGATGCTGGTGGTTGTTGAATTAGTAAAAGTGGTAAAGGTGCAACTGTTGTGGCCTATCATAATAGATCTAACATCTCTCATAAAAAAATTGATGGTACTTGTGTCACTAAAGATGCCCGTCTAGTATCACTTCTAGAAATAGATATGGCTCTAGCAGCCTCTTGACCAATAGTTGTAAGAGCATGGCTCTTGACCTCTTCTTCACTGTGTAGTGTAGGCAAACTCATCTTTAATATATAGGACAAAGAATAGTTTATAAGCCTTAATGCCATAAAGTTGATGTATGTTTCTAAACTTATGGCATTTATATGTAACCCTTAAACATCGAGGAATGCATAAATCAGAGCTCTAATACCATTAAATATGACACCTCTTATCCAATTCACTCACTAAACTCAAATAAGAAGCATACACATAAATGTGCTATTTGAACTTAACCTTTTATTGTTAATTAAAAACTCAAATAAACTAAAACCTTTCTAACACATATTTCATTACATGTTAAATCTTGAAATTCTTATTTAAATAAAAATATGCCTTAACATTTTAAAACTATTTTGGAAATCCTCGTGTCAAAAATCTTATAGCATAATGGTTATATTGGGACACTATCCTAAAATGAATAATAACCCTATATAAGAAAAAACACTTCTAAAATTCAATAGAACTCAAAACAACTTCTATGATCCTCTGATCACTCAAAATCAACTAACAGTACAAACCACAATTCATGCACTAGGAAGAGATAATACAAGTATACAATTACATCTTAACTTGCTTTAATAGTTACAAAAACATTTACATCCCAGATTAGGCTCAATCCCTCTCTTTTTATGTATAAGTGCCACTACTTAATTACATCACATAATAAATATGTATAGAACAACAAAAATATCAAGAAGTGTCTTTCTCTTGATCTGCAACAAATATTGAGGCTTTGACTTTAATCTGGTTCTTTAACCTATATATCACAAATAATATGATGCGCTAATCAAATATGCTTAGTGGTGTAATCAAGGAAATTTATGTGCACACACAGTCACACTCATATGTATAAAATGATAGTGCAATAATGTGTGTTTATATATGCATAAAATATAAGATCCAAACAGGCAGAAAGCACGCGTATGACTTAAACTTCATAAAACATGCATATCATCATAAGAAACATTCATCAACTTTATTAAACCTCAATTATTAACCGTTTTAATGAATTTCAATAGTAAACATATTTTACTGCCCATACTTAAGATAAAACATAACTATACTAGATAATGAGGACACTTAGGTAACTAAAGCCATTAGGACCATAAAAGCCTAGAAATTCGGACCTGAAGGTCATTAGGATTATGATAGTACAACAATCTAGACTCAAAGGTCATCAGGACTCTGAAAGTCTAGCAATCTATACTCGAAGGTCATCAGGACTTTAAAAAGCCCAAAAAATATCATCATAAGACCCAAGGTCATAAAAATCAACAAAGGACCCACATGTCATGACATTAGGTATATAAGTACCTTAGCAGTTACTAAACCCCAAGTTAACCAGTTAACCTATCCATCTAGGTTGTTAACTTGTATGGGCTAATCACCAATTTTATTTTCTTTCTTTTACCATTTTAAGTAGCTTAAGTAAACTTTAAAAGATGGTTAGGCCAACAAATGACCAACTGGGAAAATATAGATCTTAAAATTCCAATATGCTCATCATATACACATAACATATATAATTATGCGTATCTTCATGTGCGTACATAATCTCATATATACATGTCACATAACATGCATATTTACTAATTAGGACATTAACATAAATTATGTCCACATTCATTTCCATAATCATTATATTCACTTGAGTCATGCATTCAAGACTATCATAACCTCATACCATTAATACAAGTTTGGCTATAAGCCTACCAAGCATATCTCATACTCATTATAGTGTGCATAACACAATATTATGTGGTTTCAATATCATTATCATTTATGGCATCCCATTCAACCATAACACAACCCAAACTTTGGTAACACATATAAACATTCTTATGCACACTACATCATTCACATAACCATATAACCACATTTATAAGAATTTAACTTCTTGTGTATGCATAACTTAACACACACATACACTCAGACACACTTATTTCTTAGGCCATTTGGTCATAGCCTATACACACACATATAATACCTATTTAATAAGTTTCATGCATTTTATCATGATATCACATTCATTTATTACCATACATGTACAAACATTTCATTATACATTAATGAACATCATCAATCATGCATACCTACACCATACTACCATTCAACCTTCATGTATAAACCCTCTAAAATATTCATTCAACCATATTCATCATCATAATACATATTCATATGGTCATATAACATCATTCATAAGCTAACAATTTAATATGCATGCATAATACACAATTCACATACACCTTTTTGCTTTAGGCCATTCGGCCATAGCCTATACACACACACACACACACACACGCACACATATTACCTATTTGATAAGTTACATGCTCTATAACATGATATCACATTCACTTTTTACCATACATATACATAAATTCTATCATGCCTTAAAGAACATCACCAATCATACATACCTACACCATACTACCAATCGGCCATCATACATAAAATCTTTAAAATATTCATTCAACCATATTCATCATCATAATACATATCCTATAACACCCGTAAGTCAAGGCTCCATGAACAGTACCTCTGAGGCTCAAAAAGTATACTTGGAGTGCCAGGTCACCTTTACAAGGCCTAAGGTAGGGCGTACTTGCCATAAAACTTTAAGGGGCTTAAAAATGATGAAAAAGACATAATTTAAAGATTTAATAGAACCAATAAATTATTTTAGGTCAAAATCTTATGGGCCATAGGCTCAGATGGATTTAGACCACGAATGACTTAGGATGTGCTTGGATAGACCTAAAAGTACCATACCCTAAAGATAAAAAAATTCCTCTAAGACCATTGGTGAAGGAATTTTTAAATTCTAAGGTCATTTACTAATTTTCTTAAATGTTGAGGTTTGCACATAAATTAAGGAAGTTAGTTAATTGTCCTATCAAGGGAATTTGTTAGTGAAATTATGTGATGCCCTAAATAGGCCTAATTAAGGATTTTTAAAACTAACATGATAATTTTTAGAGGTTTAAGTGATTTTTTAAAATTTCTTGAAGTTACAGCCGAAATTGAGCAATTTGGGAAGCTCAGGTGACACATGTCACCACCCAAGCTATCCATGCCCACTATAAATACCTCTCTTATGCCACCTAAGCATCCAAGTGCAATACCACTTGCCACATCACCTTCTTCTTTATTTTTTTCCTCCTCCTACCTGACGCCTCTCTCTCTTTCTCTCCTCCATATCCATAGCTTTCCAAGCCTAATTCAACCCTAAAATTACACTGAAAATTCCCTTAATGAGTTAAGAATTGATTGTTGAAGAGTTAAAAGGCTAAAAGCAAGTCTAAAGTTTAAGAAAATTCAAGGACTATTAAGTGTACATAAAAAGGAGCTTGAAAAACCAATTTTGTGTGTAAGTGTTTTTCTTCCCTTTTTATTTTATTTCTTAGGGGATTTCATCATTATAAGGATTCCTATGTCTTTGGATTTTCATTTAGAGGTCAATGGGATTTCTTAGGATTTTTCTAAGGCATATAAATGTGTATGTAGGCCAAGGTGATGGTGGAGTGTAAAAAGAGAATTGACAAGCTAAAAGTGTAAAGAAAGCCTTGAATTTTAGTAAATTATGTTAATTTAATGCATTTGAGGCATGCCATATTCAATTCATGTGTGATTTATATGGAAAACTTGTATGGAATTAGGAATTAAAGTGGTTAGTATATGTACAATAGTGAATTAAGCTTGTATTAATGTTATTGTGTGTGGTTTGGATGATTTGAGTGATGAATGGGTGAAAGTAATTGATGTAAGGGTAATGGTTCACTTTGGTTGAGAGGTTGTGTATGTGTGTGTCTGTGAGATATGTTATAGCTTAGTTTAGGTAGGGAATTGGTCACTATTAGTGTGTATGACATGAAATTTAATGAATTGTGTATGTGTAGGGTGATAAAAGGAATGTTTAATGGTATTGCCATGAGTGGTCGAGAGGTGCCTTAGGTTGCAAGGTGTGTGTATGGCATGGTAGCAAGGGGTTTTGTCTAGGAAATGGTATGTTAGGGGTAGAATTGTATGTATATATGGTGAATTTGATGGAAAAATGCTTATAGGCATGTGTAAGGCATGTCAAAGCTTAGGTTACATGATATGTGGTGTATGTGTATGCTTGAATGATACTATTATATGTGTATGTATGATTGAATATGAATAAAAGCATAAATATGGCCATTAACAAGCTTTGGCTGAGAGGTGTGTCAGGTAAGATATGCATGTTATGGCATGATATGTGTGTGTGAGAATGGTATGGCATATTGAGCATGAAATGTGTGATGTGAGATTGGCATGAGATAAATGATAATGGGTCATGTGGTAAGGAATTAATGTTCGTAGTGAGCTAAAATGTGACTTAAAAATGGTTTGAAAGGAAGTTGTAAAATTGACCTAAAATGGCATATAATTGGACCTAAAATTTAGATACCTTATACAACTTGTATGGAAAGAATTTGAGGCCATTTTTAAGGCCAATTGAGATGTGCACTTTGATATGGCTTTAGGCCTATGGCAATGTGTGAACATGGATGCAAATGGCATAGAAAAATGGCAAGAAAAAGGCATGTTTTGGACTTATAACTATGTACATAAAATGCTAAAATGACCTATAATTGTCTATGAAAATGACCTAAAAACTTATACACGATAAATGGCCTTAGACTTAAACGTAATTAGACTTAAGATAATGACATAAAGTAGACTTAAAGTGGACTTAAATATACATAAGGAAGTAGCTTAAATTGGCTTAGAAAAATAGACCCGTAACTGTCCGATAGGATAAAAAATGACCTGTAACTGTCTAGGTCAAATTTTAACTGTCAAAATAAATTCATAACTGACTGTTAATCAAACTTAAATATTATAAGATAATGATCAGTAAATAAATGGACATAAAATAAGGTCAGATGGCCTATTAGTTGAACATCCACTAGATGGGTTGATCGATTGACTAGGGATTTGCAGCTGTTAGATTATTAATAATGGTTTTTTGGCTATTAGAAGGTCTACGGACTGATCCCTACTATCCTTTAGAAGTGCTTGATGGTAACATTAGATATTGGGAGGTCTATGGATTGATCCCTGCTATCCACTAGAGTATTTTGCTGTTAATTATTTGGATATTGAGAGGTCTACGGATTAATACTTACTATCCATAGTGTGACTCATTGTTGATTTTTTTGAGATATTGGGAGGTCTATAGGCTGACCCCTATTATTTCCTATCTAGTATAGAAGGTTTAAGTGAACTGATCCCTGCTATTAGATCATGCTAGTGCAATGGTTAGGGTTCAAAATATGGGCCACTGCATAACTTTTTAGTTTCCTTTTGGTCTAGTGTCTTTAAGTGTAGTCTATCTAGTCAAGCCTATTAAATTATATTAAATTAATGTATATACCTAATTAATATCAAATCACTAAATGATTAAATTGATTGAAATTTTTATAGTGGCATAATTGTAATTAAATGAATTGGAAGATTGATTAATTAGAATTAATGTCACTTGTATGAATTTAATCTATTTATTGCATTTATATCCTTTGACTGCATTTGATTGCCTACATATGACATGTTTTAATGTATTAGATTCACCACTGAGTTTTATACTCAGCATATAAGTGTTATGGTGCGCAGGTTACAAAGGTAAGCAATTTAGCCTCGGAGAGTGTGTAATGTACAAACATGAATGTGAATTTATGCATGTGTGAGAATGCATGTTTACTTACGCTTGAATATGGTCTTGTAAGAATTATTGTGAAAGGCATAATGTAAAGATATAGACTATGCTATATACTTAGAGCTTAGTGGCAAAATAGTCATAATGAGTACACCAAGTTTGAAAATGCTTTGAGTTAAGTATAAATTGAACAATTATGGTTAATTACTTGTTATTGATCATGAAATTGTAATTGTATTGTTGGTAAAGAGATTTTTAGCATGTATGGCTAAATGTATGCAAATATGAATATTAAAATGAGATATTGCATGAATATGGTATGTATAATCATAATCAATACCGAAAAATGCTAAATTACCTAGTATGGTTATTTGTTAACCATACCATAATTAAAATCCATTTTAAGCTTACTTAAATTGGTGGAACTAAAAATAAATATGATTATAGCCCATAAGCTTAACAACCTAGACGGATAGGTTTACCGATTAACTAGGGTAAAATAGTAGCTGTTAGGGCACTACAATGCTTTCATGTTTATGTCTATGTGTCCGCTTTTATTCTAACCCAAAGGCATGTATAATCTTGATATTTAGATCTATATTGGTAGATGAACTTTGGGTTCATAAATGGCCATAATGTTATACTTGTCCTTAGATTTATTATATGCTTGACCTTAGACTTATGTCATATTTGACCTACTTGTCTCATACTATGTTTGATCTTTAGATCCATATTAATAGATAGACCTTCGGGGGTTCATGGAGGTCGTACTAGCCATCCACCCCCATTATTCATATGAGTTGTGTTTATCTGATATGGGCAATAAATAATGAATTTATGACATGCTTAATAATGGACTTTTCTTTATTCATGTAATTACTAAATTTGCATATCAAATGAATTATTTATGTTAATATGTGATTTGTATTAATTTTAGCTTAATGTATAAAGGTGCATGTGTATTTAGCATTTCACATATTATGGCTTGTGCATGTTATGGCAAATGAAAGAATGATAATGCATGATAATTATTTGGCTAAATTGCATAAGTTAATTTGATTTCACCACTAAGCTATTTGCTTAACGCATCATGTTTATTTATGATGTGTAGGTCAGGAAGACGATTGAGCCCAAGCCTTACGACATCCAGACAAGCAAAAGAAGATCATTTTCTTTGGTATATTTTATTGTACGTAATTAAATTATGAGATATATAAACATAGGAAGTGCACTCTTATATTAGATGTAATTAGTCTTAGGCCTAAACAATATTGTATTGTAATTGTAACTTGTATATGGCTTTGTAACTGTATTTAAACTATTTTGTACTTGTATGATATCTTTTCTTGTGTTTGACTTTTTATTTTGTGATGATAGTTGATTTAGAGTGATAAGAAGGTTCAAAGAGATAGGGAAATGATTGAAAATTATTTTAAAAGTGTTTTTCTTGATTGCAGGTTATTAT
Source organism: Hura crepitans (assembly GCA_948208565.1). NCBI lineage: Eukaryota > Viridiplantae > Streptophyta > Magnoliopsida > Malpighiales > Euphorbiaceae > Hura > Hura crepitans. The sequence continues at coordinate 26,818 of CANXYI011013972.1, forward strand.
TAAAAATTTTATTATAGTGGCTGGTACAATCGTTATGCAACCAAAATTTTGGCACGAGGATTCTCAAATTTGAATATGTAACTCAATTTTTGAAAACTCACATTTTGATGTTTTTAAGGATGAAAGATGAGACATTTTAAGTAATGTTACTTTACATGTTAAGATTGGATAACATGTTATATGCACACTCTTTAATCCTGTTTGGTGATCGGCTAGCGATTGGACCGAGTAAAGGGTGTCGCACAATAGAATTTTGGTTCAGCTTTAATTTAAATTAACTATTAATAAAATATTTGTTTTTCATTTTCAACCCACTTAATGATCTCAACCATTATTAAATAATTCACCTAAGCTCTTAAAATATTTAACCCTTTTTAAATTACTCCACTTTTTTATCTCAGTCTTTGAGATGTTACATCCTATCTAGTTAATACTATGATCAGGGATATTTAGTTATATTACATTTGCATGCAATAAAAATTTAACATCATGAACATTTCACGATTTCCTCTGCATTATGATTATATACTAAGGACTTTATAAAATGGTTTAAGACATTGCAAATAATTATATGTAATATATAAAAGTACCATGATGTAAATAGAAATGCTTTTTATATTAATTCACAAAGGTTTAAACACATAAATATAACACTATTACATAAGCTCTAGAGCATGCATCTAACATATGTAAACATTAAGAACATGTTAGCCTATGATCATGTGCATGAATGCATTTTATAAGGTCTTTAGAAAAACATATATTCTCCCACTATTTCATTACAAACCAATAGCCCTTACCATTAATCTGAGAAAACCCGATGGTTTTCTAGTGATTGGTTACATAATTTGGTATGCTCATGCAAAGGGAATTTTCATTATTCGGTATGCGCATACATATTTAATCTAATTAAAACATACTTGTATATTTAATCTCATTAAATTTATTAACTAGTTATGGACTTTCCTATATTTATATCTCAAACATAAGAAAATCAATTTGGGCCAAACACTAGGTAGTATGCATGAATTACAAACCTAGTAACGAAAACATTAAAACATTTCTAACTACTTCATTTGGTCCTTCTTGGTAACCTTTCTTCTTGATTTGCTTTATGTATATCTTCATCTTATTCAAACTAAATGTAATTGAATTATGTAATAAAATTATTAAGAAGACCTCATTTTACATGTGAAAAGAGTTAGAGGAAAAGAGAAATAAAATAAAAATAAGAGAAAAAGGCTAAGACACATAGGGCCAATTTACCAAAGAAAAAAATCTATACAATTCATGATCAATCAAAATTGTTGTAGCCTTTAACTAGTCATCATGCCAATCATACACCCTTAGTATGCATTTCTAAAACATCACATGTATTAAAACATTGAAAAATTGATTATGGTTGATTACTAGCATTTTAACTCTTGTAAAAAGTAGTTTGGTTTATACATCTTGATCACTTAGGTTTTCAAATGCTTGTAATATAGAATTTTAATCAAATTGCACATGTAATTTAATTATGTAATCTCATAAAATTATTAAATTACATCACTCTTTTTGTAAGAGTACTAGTCACATTAAAATTCTAAATCAAATCAAACATTGCAAGCATATCAATTAGAATTAAATTCTAAATTAGCAGAACAATCTAAATTTCCATGTTCACTTATCCTAATCGATTTAGATAATAATTGTACATATTATATTAGAAAAAAGCATAATCCTTATCTTTAATTTAAGGTCCTAATCAAACTAGAAATTCAATTTAAAATTGGATTAGAATCTTAATTTTATTAAGAATCGCATTCTATATAGAATTGGGATTTACTTGCAAAAATCATCTTATCTGAATATAATTTAGTTTATCAACTTTTGATTTAATTTAACTAAATCCAAGATGATAATTATCTTAAATTTTGTGAAAGAGAAATCCAATCAAATGAAATTTTCACTTTAATTAGAAATCTTTATGCAGTAATTCATTAAGAATTGATTTCTAGGCGAACCGTAAAACTATTTGCAATTTACAGTCTAAAATAAACAGAAATATGTTTGGATCAATTCTAGCAGCCATTGGCACTATTTTGGACATGTAACAACAATTTTTAGCAATTCAAATCACCCTTGGAAATGTTGAACCCGTGGAAAAATAGGTTAGAAAAAATTACCATTACATGATGTAAAATTGTGCACAATGTTCAAACTTATGCAAGTTTATGAATCTCATTCACATTCAAATGATTTTTACAATTTAAAAGAATTTAATTAAATCCATAAATATCTCATATTTATGAAAAATTAGTTTTGAAATTTTTGGAAAACAAATGAAACAAATGCCATAATAATTATTCCTTTCTGGTATTTAACCTCTATAAAAATTTGAATTCATGTTTCACTTATTTTTTATAATTAATTAATTTATTTTCATGCAACATATGGTTGAATTCAAATCAAAATATTAATTCATCATATTATACAACAAAAATAGCAATTAAATCATAAAGCACAAAAATAGGAACAAAGCTTATTCTTCTATGCTCAAAAAAACTTATGAGCATAAAAGAGTAATTTTCTTCTTAAAACAAATTTAATCTAATAAAAAATCAAGACATTAGATTTTAACGTAATGCTAAATCAATTAATATTACCTAATAATAAAACTAAAATTAAGAGCCACTATTGAACCAATAAATTATAAAATTATATATTATGGCTAAATCAACCATGATCAAAATTTTCAACTCTTTTGAATTATTCAAGAACTAAGCTTTAATACCAATATTGGTTTTACACAAGTAACACACAGTGGAAAATTAATAATTTTGAGCAAATCCAAGATATGATAATAGGGATCTAAATAAATTAAGACAATATACAATAAAATAACTAAGTAGCAAAGAAAATTTTTCATTATCTGTTAATCGGTGATTCTTTGTCTTTAGATCACTGGGTTGTAGCAAACTAAAGTGATGCTCATCAAGAACATCTCTAAAGTATGAATACAAGAATTGAAGTGAAGAACAACTGAATATCTAGGTGCTAGTAAAATATTCATAAATGGGAAGAAGAAGAAGAAGAAGAAGAAGAAGAAAATTCGAAAATTAACAACGAAAGTATGCAAATTTTTAGTATGTTTAGTGGCTGCTTGTATTCACTGGATTTATGTAGGCTATTTATACTAAAATAACCCTCTTTAGTTCAAAATTTAAGCCTAAAAGCTCACCTAAAACTCGTTTAAGAAGCCACACAAATTAGGCCCCTTTTGCTATTACACATGGCCTAATAAGAGGGTCCATGCATATAGATCTTTGTGGCACTTTATAGGATTTCCTCTGAGGTTTTTCTAGGCCTCAATCTAAATCTACCATATGCTTGATTCATGATCCTTTTATTAATTAAAAGGTGTATTTAAAAACATGTTAAAATATACACTTAACTAGGCCACCAAGGCCTATGTGCTTTTAACAATTAAAAAGGTCATACTGGATCAATTAGGCTCTAAGCCCAATATTTCTTTTTCTTCTTTATTTATTCTCTTTTTAATAATATCTTATATCATTGAAATAACAAAAACATTGATAATCATTTCAATCATTTAAGTGTGTGACCCTATGGGTTATGAAAACATGTTGATAGTAAATAGTCAATTGGAGTCGTAGTCCAATTGGAACTCTTATAGTTCCATCTCATTGTCCTCATAATTAATTCCCAATTAATAATTTATTTATGTACAAGTCTTGAGATTTGTCTAGCCACACATCAAGACTAACAAAGTGTTAAAAAGTCAAGTGGTTTGACTTAACCTTTTTATATATAGTTCCCACATAATTACTCTTTGCACCATACTTTTTCTCATTTAGGTTTAAGTATGGAATTGTCTCAACTCAATGCCTAATTTAGTATGTCTAATCATACTATAAACATGTGAATTCCAATATTTAGATATTTTTCCAAAAATGCCCTTGTGGATCTCATTCACACTTGTATTTAACTCTGATGAGAAATTCCTTAAATAAAAATTTATTAGACTTTTGAGATAAACTCCCCATTATAATCTAAGGTGGTCAATCATCTATTGATTACTCAGCTATCTGTAAGTATCTTAGACTATACCTAACCTCCTAGTTATGTGTACATCATGGAAAAGTAAAAGCACCGGAGTCAAAGTATACCCTTTGATACTTAAGATTACCTTTGTGATCTTAAGTCAGAAGAGACTTATAGGTACTGATATGATGAGATGATTTCATTGACATAGATTATATATCCATGTGAATTTCTTGACTTTGCATCTCCAATGAACTTGTTTCTTAAATAAGCATCACTTGTTAACTCTAAGCATCAGTATGCTTAAAGCTTATGAGATTTACTATTTGACCAAGTTAAATAGTATAACATGTGCTAGTCTATTTGTATTAATAATATCCCATCTTGTTAATACAATAAATAGGGAAAGTTTTGGTATTTCATAATTGCATGCAATAGAAATATCATATCATGAACTCTTCATTATTTCTTTTGCATTGTGCAATGATACCAGGGACTTTATTACAAAGTTTAAGATCCATGTTAAACAAATGAATTAATCATAAGTAGTTACATAATAAACAATGCCTTTAACTATAAACAAATCCTTAAATATACACAAATATCCCTTTTGCACATGTGCTCTAGGGCGTACAGCTAACAGGTCTAATACAGTGACTGAAAGGTTTAATATAAAAATGATGGCTCGAAGGCAAGTATGATGGCTCGGAGGCCTAAACATAAGCACTAATGTTTACAAACAACTGCTAATCTCCCTAGTTGGTTGGTCAACCTATCCAATATTTGTTGTTTACATCATTAGCCATATCATATATTTAAGCCACGATACTTAACTTAAAACCAATTACTTATGCATGTTAATTATATCCATTTCATTATACTTAAAGTAATATTAAGGTTATATATAATCATCATGTCATTAGCTAAATAGGTCACATAATCTAATAAAAAACTATGTCATTTACCCTCATCATTGCCGTACACATATTTTAGCCAAAAAGCAACATAACAATTAATGCCATGATTTTTTTCTTTTGTTACATAATACCTTACCATATTAGCCATATCATTATCTTTTAGGCCATAAATAAGATCATACATTACTACTAAGTCATTTAGTGATTTTAACACTTAATCATTGCTTCACCATACATGACACACAAACATACAACCCTAACAAGGGTTTTGGCCATTATCCATCAGCCACATCACAAGCACACTAACTTGTTAGAAAGCATCATTTGCATATCTATTAACTAACATTTATATACTCATTGTCATTTCTCATCAATACAAATCATTTACACATAGTTTAAACCATGGAAATCACACACAATGTTTATAAATCATTGTATATACTTACTATATGAGCCAAAATACATCCAAAAGCCTTTCTAGACATTCCCTTTCACTTTGGCTTTTCTTGTTCCTTTTTTCTCCACAAAACATATTATAGGAACACCTTTAAAAATCCTATAAAATCACATGCACTTCAAAAAGTCAATCTAACCTTAAATATCACTTATACAACACCGAAGGGAGCTTAAAAATATGAGATCAATGTAATAAATCGTTACTAAAAAATGTGCTACGATTCACCAAGATCTCTATCTCAAATTCTCTTAGATGAAACCTTTATTTCTTGCATTACTCATCATAAGCAAGCTTCATTCATAGGGATTTAGTGTTTAAATTTGTATTAGATGAGTAAAAGTGAAGGAAGGAGAAAGAAAAAAATAAAAGGATAAAGGAGGGTAAGGCATTAGCTAGAAAAAGGAAGAGAAAGGAACAAGATGAGGTACTATTTAGGCATTGACCAAGCAACAAGACTTTGACTCTTTTAAAGAGTCATAAGATCTAATGGCACAAATGTGTTCTCACTCAATCCTATAGCCCTCTTTAATCCAACCAATTCTTCAGCACTTTAAAATTTCTTCTTATCATCTTACACTTTAAAGACACTTTTAAAGGTAGCATAAAACTTATTACAATAAAACCCAAAAACCTCAAAAAATCTCATGCTCGAAAAACATGAAAAATCAATTAAAAATAACATTTATATCTTTGTTCGATTTTTTTATAAAATACTTCTTAATACCTAACAATTCCAATGCCAATGCCAATGGACTATTTGAAATATTTGAGTGTCAAGTTGTATCAATTATGGGTTAGTTTGAGCAAAAAATAAAATATTTTACGTCTCAGCTTGCTCTATGACACTATTCATAAGACACTATCATAAAATCTTTACTCTTGTTTTTATTGATCTTAATGACTTTGTATTCATTCCAAAATTTTTCCAAAATTACATTATTACTAACACTTCTATTTGGTCATATTATTGTGACCTGAGTCTTTGGAAATACTATTAACAACCTAAGAAGCACTATTTGGAACCCTGAGATTCTCGAGCATTTACATTTTCTTCCCCTTCTAAAAGAAATTTCATCCTTAAAATTACTTGAGTCAAATAGTTAAGGATATTATTCCCTTATCCTAGCTTCATTTTCCTATATTTATTCTTTAATGTTGTGATGCCTCTAAAACACCTTAACTAATTGCATGGTTTTGCTCCGTAACTCTTTTATTTCTCTAGCTAGGATCCTTATCAACTTTTCCTCATATGATAGATCTAATTGTATCTTTACTTCTTTAGTAGATAAGACATGTAAAAGGTTTGATCTCCTTAACAAAGAGATATGAAACACATCGTGTATCTATTATAGTTCAGGAGGTAAGGCTAGTTTATAGGCTACTAGTCCCATATGCTCAGTTATCTCATATGGGCTAATAAACCTCAGACTGAAATTTCCTTTCTTCTTAAATTGTAAAACTTTCTTCCATAGAGATACTTTTAGAAAAGCCTTGTCTCCACCTTCATATTCTTTATCTCTATGCTTCAAGTGTGTATAAGACTTTTATCTCTATTGTAGCTTTCGACCTATCTTTAATAATCTTTGCTTCCTCTTTTATCTCCTTCATTAAATCTGGTCTTATTAGCTTATGCTTACTTAGATAAT